>CAHIKZ030004539.1:3765000-3790000 GCA_903632075.3 Acanthosepion pharaonis
ACAGTTTCCCACATTGCTCTTGCCTTGAGTATGTCCTGTGAGTGTCAAGCTCTCTAGGCCCACTTTCCTCATTATGTACCCCAGATTTCTGCTTCTAAGTGTAAGTTTTCTTCTTGTTACATTTTCTTTAAAACTTCCCCATTAATTACATGTTCAGCCCATGATATTCTTTATATTTATTAGTAGAATCACATTTCTGTCACTTCAAATCTCTTCATCTGTAAAAAGAGACTTTTCAGTATTCTAATAATGAAGCTAAATTTAATAAGCAAGAAATATGTCATGTTAAATGCACCTGAAATTTAAAAATTTAAAATGATCTAATAATAGAAATACATTAGAAATCAGAAAGGATGGAACTTGAAAAGCAATGATATTGAAGCCATTGTTATCTATTCATGGCCTATTTTGTTTTCAAATATTGCATGTAAATAATTTTAATTTATTTATGCAAACAGAATATTGAAATATTACATTTCTCAATGTTTTGAGAAATATTCACATTTGCCTTAGTTTTGAAATTATTGTTCAAGAAACTCAACTAATCAATCTTCTGAATTCCAATCCCATACAAGTGAGCACTTAAAAATATTTATGATTGGTTTGACATTAATTTCCCTATTATACATGAGAGATCACAAATAAAGATATGTTTTTCAAACTCAAGAGGTTGTATTTGGTATAATTGATCAGATTAACATATATAAAATATATTGGTTTTGTCTGTCATTTCGAGATCAGCTGTTCTTAATATTCGCAGTTTTGGGGGACATTATTGCCATCATTGTTAGTGTGTGTGTATTTCTTAGCAACATTTTAGCTGATCCAATCTGATTTTCATTAGAGGAAAATTCTCTAGTGCTGAATTCTCTGGCTTTTGTCTATGGTTCATTCCAAGTTGTGGCAACAATATTTCAAATTTTACCTTATTATCATTATATATTATTTTTATCCTTAATAGAATGATTCCTCATTTAGGGATAAATTTAATAAGTCAACAAAGAAAAGTATATCACAATTATATTCTACAAACAACAAACCAAAGATTGGAGAACACACTGGGCAAAACATTCAGGAAAAAAACAAAAAACAAGAAGAAACAGCCTAAAAAAAATTGTAATTTAAATCTTTCTTCTTCAGGACGTTGGTGATCATAACTCTCCACAACTTCCTGTTATTTATAGCTCTTAGTAAAATTTGTCTTCCTGTTCTTCCATCGATTTACACAAGGTCGCTAGGTAGGTTATTTCCTGCTTCCCTATGTCCCTTTTGCCTTCAATATATTCTGTCAGTGTCGAATTTTCTAAGCCTACTTTCCTTATCATGCACCATAAAAGTCTCAACATCCTTCTCATTCTAAGTAAGTGTCCTTTTCTATCCATTTTCCCTAAAACTTTATTTTTGCTCACATGTTCTGTTTATAGTATTCTCAATATCTTTCTGTAGAAGCATATTTCTGTTGCTTCAAGTCTCTTCCTCATCCATGATGAGATGGTCCAGTATCCACTAACCTATAGGAAGACTAATATTACATAAGAGTTCTTATGTACTCTTTTCTTTGTTTCTGATGAAATTTTCCTGTTTTTTAATACTTTGATGAGCTTTAGGATGGCATCTTTTGCTTTGTATCTGAAATCACTCTTTGCATATAATTATTTAGTTAACATACAGCCACCAGTAGAGCCTTCACATTTCAAAGCTGTTATATAGTACAATGTTAATTTGCATAATGGTGACATGTTAAAAGCACAAATGTGTCTTGTATTAATTTTTGTTAAAAATTATATGCTCTAAATTTGAATAGGTGCCTCAACTTAATCCCAAGGGCTGTCTCTGGATACTTGCTACATGCCTCAACAAAAACTAGTGGATATTTTACATTCACTAAAAACTAAAATATCCCAATACATTTCATTACACTAGAGAACATTTTCTTTCTTCCTCAAACACACACGTGTGGTGTATAGAATAATTCTCAGCCTATCCTATTTTTCAAAAATCCGTGTTCTGATGTTTTGTCCTTGAAACACTGATTTTGTTAAGTGGGTTGAGCTGAGAACATTTCAACATCTCTTCATGTGCATGTGTGTGAAAGTATTTCAATGCCTATCTTCATATTTCATCAAATTTGTGATTACAGATAATGAATGAGGAACTCTCTTACTTATAGCCTGAAGAAAAAGTCAGAAAACCCTACAGAACAAAACATATAAAGAATTATAATATAGGTGTACAGAAATACATATATATATATATATATATATATATATATATATATATATATATATATATATATATATAAACAAAGTGAAGTGGCCTGATGATTGCATTTAGCATGAAACAGTCTGTTGTTGCCTCTAAGTGTTGACTTCAATATTCACCTTTGTATTGACATAATCTCTATCTCTGACATGGAGCACTTTATCTTGGTCATAAATAATTACATCAGTCACACAAATACATGACTATCCAGGTGCCTTAGGTTACACCTATCTGACCATAGCTCTATTAGAACCCATTTAAACACACACGTAAACTTACCAGACTCCATTCGAAACATACTAGTAGAAAACACAAACATAATAATCTCATCCATCTGTAAAAAATATTAAAAATAATGAAAGCCCTAATAATAAAAAAGAAAATGCCAACTCTTAACAATATTAACTACGAACTATATATATAAAGGGATAGATTATTCTTGTTCCAATGAGAAAAGTGTATATTTGAAAAAAGCCGCAAATGTTTTTGTTTATTATGTGGATTTTTCATACTTTATTCTGTATATTTCACAAGTCTTTTGGGTTTTGTGACCCTCGTCAGACGAAGAATGTTTTTTTTAAACATATTATTTAAAGGAATAAATGTTTTTTTCCGATGTTAAGCCTTTTAACAATTGTCTTTTGTGTGTATTTGAATTTGTATTTCATTTGAACATATCTTGGACTGGCTAAATATATATATATATATATATATATATATATATATATATATATATATATATATGGGCATGTAGCCAAGTGGTTAGAATGTTCACTTTCTGACCATGAGACCCAGGTTTGAATTATCCCCACCTATCCGTATAAAATGTGCTTCTTACTCTGTAACCTTCTACCTCTAGTAGCTCCAAGGCCTTGAACAGGGTGAACCTCACTGTAATATATATATATATATATATATAGTGATCACTGATGTCAACATTAAGTGGTGACAGTTTATTTCATGCTTGAACACAATCATCAGAATCTTATGGCCTGAAGATTGCATTCACGCATGAAACTGAATGTCATTACTGGGTGTTGACCATATTGTCCAGTTTTAGATTTACACATGCTCTATCCCTGGTATTGAGCACTTTTACCATATATATATATATATATATATAATATATATATATATATATTGTGTATTTAGGCAGCAATCCTTCATTTATGTATGTTTCATTAAAAACAACAGACAAGGTACTACGGTTGAGCTTTTTATTTTTCTTGTGTTCACACAAGAGCTTTCTTTTTTGGACACAGAGTGTGTAGAAACTGTACAAATGTTCTATAGTTCTGTGTGCTTCAGCCATTATCAAGAATGATTTTATTTTTTCAGTTTAATTAAGTATTTGCATTATATTTATGTTTTTAGTGTATTATAGAGATGTTTTATTTTCCGAACACGGTTAGCACATTGTGACCTAGTTCTTAGTTAATATTGTAAAGAGTTGGCTTTTATTATTATTAGGGCTTTCATTATTTTTAATCTTTTTTTTTTTCTTTAATCTTTATTAAGGGAAGGAAGGTGATTCATCCCCATATCCATGGCATGGCAGATCCCAGTTGCAAAAGTCAGGGTTGGTGGAACCAAGGAATGTAACCATTCAGAACCCTTGCCATAGAGTAGTAGCGAGAGGCTTGTGTCATTTAATCTGTGGGGAAAGAGGCTGTAGGCTGGAAAATAATTTATCACTCATAAGTATGCATAGATGCTTTTGAATATCAAGAAAGACAATATATATATTATTTTTGTTGTCATCACTAATGATAACACATGTATTAATTCCTAATACACAACGTTACATTTTATTAAAATCTGGACTTTGTTGATTATTGTAAGTGTGTGTGTGTGTGTGTATACAACAATGAGCCCTCATCTACCTGTTGACCTTACACTCTTGTATGAAATGTAAGAGACCTTAATTTGGATCAGTTCTTATATAACTATATCTGTCATACAGTTCTTTCCCACATATGCCCATCATGTGTTTACATGTCAGGGCAGCTACTAACATCCTGTAAGGTGCAGATATACACCTGGTGGCTATGAGGCCATCTCCCAGATCAACCTATCTTTTCGGACTGCAAAGTATATTTTGGCATCATCTGGGTTGAGGATATACTACTTCAAGAATATGGTTAGTGATAGCTCTCCACAACTTTCTATCTTTCCTTTCTCTGAGTAATTTTTAAACTTTTAAAATCCCTAATTGTTCCTTTGTGATTGTTAAATTCTGTAGGCTCTCTTTTCTTATTATGTATTCCAAAAATTTCATCTGTCCCTTTGCAATTGCAAATATAAGTTTTCTGGTATTCTTATTTTCTTAAAAACTTCCTCATTGCTCAAATGTTATGTCTATGATATTCTTAGTATTTCTTTTAGATCCACATTTGCCAATTCAAGTCTCTTATTCATCTATGATAAATTGTCCAGCATTGACTGCCATATAGGAGAAAATATTAAATATCTATTCATGATTTTGTTTTTGATTATATTTTTCTGTCTTAATACTTTACTGAGTTTTTGAAAGATATATTTCACTATTCCAATGCACCTTTCATCTTGCTTTCATTTACTGACTTGTTCATGAGTTCTTTTTCTTTCTGAATCTGACATCAATAAATTGTCATCCACATATGCTGTTAAGATTATGTCAGATAATAATAAATCCTAAGACTTCTGCTACTCTTAATATCATTGTTATATTGCATGTTTTAAAATGATTGTCAAAACAATATTTTCAGTGGGATATCACTAATACTAAGAAACTGATTTACACTCATGCAAGTTTGTGTGTCTATACTATATTATAATAATCATGTTCAGAACAGCATATTTAGGAACCATCAACACCACAACTATAACAAAATTGCTACAATAACATATCCTTAATTAAGAATAGTTCTAATAACTAAAGGGTTTTTTATCAAGTACAAACACCAATATAAGGCCAAACTTGTGAAAAAACATGTCATATGTGTCTGTAAAGCATATATAAGTTATCCTTTGTACTAATTCGGAGTATTTTACCAGCAACAGGAAATGTATACTTATTGTGTTTATCTAAAATGAACACCTGTGATCCAGCAAATTTACTAATCCACAGTAAAGCTGGATTAATGACATTCAGCATCTCAAAAAATACTGAGGTATCCAATTGTTAGCTTTACTCTTTCAGTACTTAAAATCTTCATAAACAAAACTCCACATGATCATGTTTACTCTCAAGTCCAGCCTTCCTGTCCCAACCCCAATAAAAAAAAGAGTCAAATGAACACTTAACCTCTTATATTGCAAGTCTATGGTTTCATATTTCCAATGCTTCAGTTTGCCTTGAACCAAGTCTCCATCAAGTGACAATGACAAACCATTTACATATTAATCTTTTTTTTAACTAATTTCAAAAGGCTATTAAATCTGAAGCCAGAAAAATAGACAAGATTGTCCTTCAAATGTAAAATAAAACTGGGTTTATATTCCTAAATATCATTAAAATGTCTTTACAGACACACCAACCAAATTTTGCATATATGTTATAATGTAGTAGTTAGTATGTTCATATTTCAACCCACAGTTGGTGAGGCTGAGCCTCACTGAGTGATATATGATTGAAGCCTTGAGCCAGATTGAGTAGGAGATATTTACTGACAAAAAGTAACTCTTATGTTTCAATATAACTTGTAACAATAAATTAGTAACAATTATTTGCTTAGCTTTTTACAATATAAGGATATTTCATTGCACCTCATCTTAAGTAAATGCACTCCTTCTGATATCACTGGTTAAGAAAAAATGCTCCATGTGATATCCCTGGATAACTAAGCACACTCATTGTGTTATCTCTGGATAACTAAGCATACTTACTGTGACATCATTGGTAAACTAAACACACCTATGGTAATATTCTTGGCTAAGTGAACATACCACGTGATATTCCTGGCTAAGTGAACACACTCCATGTGATATTCCTAAGTAAATGCGCTCACTGTGATATCCCTCATTAAGTGAACACACTCAATGCTATTAGTGGCTGTTACTTGGGTCTGTAAATCCATTATAACAATAATAAAAGATTAGCATAATCTATAACTTTCACTAATATATTCAATAAATGTTTTCATAAGCAATTATCTGCATAAAACATTAAACAAAAGCTTTTGATACACTGTATTTCTGAAAGGTGTTAGAAAGCTACATTGTGATTCAAAGTCTGTACATGACGTTGCAGTAGATTTCTTCATTTGGTGCAAATATGATCCATGAAAAGCCATTCTAAATGGCAATTGATTATACAAACTTTGACATTAGGTTACAATGAGCATCTTGTTAAGATCAAACTAACTTGGACTAGCTTGCAAGATTTGTAATATTTCCTCCTCATTACTTGCATATTTAATCAAGATGAAGCCCATCTATAAGATCAGCATGTCAACCACTGAAGCTTTGTCAGCCATTATTGATTTTTATTTTATTTCTTTCATCTTAATTCCATTTGCTTTTTATCAGTCAGTTATTTGCTATGCATGATACACGCTTAGGCAATCATGTATCTTTCGATACATGACTGACAAGGCAAATTTTTTCCCTGCTGTAGGTTGCCATTTCTTTCTGCAGTAGACCAGTTGCCATCCAAGGCTATAGAACCTGGTCTGACATGCTAATTACTCATAACTGGGGGGAGAAGAAGAGGATTCACACCTTTCCCAAGGGTATTAGCATGTAAGTGACTGTAATGGATTTCACTGGAATTTGAACTCGGCTATCCAATTCCTCAATCTGAGCCACTATCCATTACTTCACTGTGCCTCCTTTTTATCATAACTATTGAATCTATCATTCAACAGCCATTAATAAACATCATAAATCAGAAATAAATAATAAGCTTTTAAACTCACACTCTTTTGCCATGGGAAGCCTATTTTAACCTTAGAGATGCTGTTACCAATTGAGCTATAAGATCTATACAAGCAGAAAATACAATCTAATCATATAAACTCATTTTTCACCAGTAAATTAATGCCATATTTGTTGGCATTTTTTTCTTTATACATACACTAGTAGTAATATTATCTTGAACTTTCATTAAATGAAGCACTATCAATCATTATTAATTTCCAACTTGTATTTCTTACATCTTAGTTTCAGTTGCTTTTTATAATACTAATCTCATGTGAATAGGTAAATAAAGACTGAAACAGAAGCAATACATTTATAAATCAGTAACACTTTGTTTGTTATTAAATAGGATTCAATTTTTTTTTATCCTTCATATACAAATTTGCACAAGTTTTCATATATGAAAATAGCAATCTTGAATTTGATGAAAATAATTTTACATGTGAAAGGTTAAAATTTATAATGAATTAATAAATTTGTTTCAAAATATATATTTTTTAATAATTCTAAACTAAAACTTCATTAATTTAAAAAAAAAAACAAACCTTTCAATGGGGAAACATTTTATTATTCTAGTTTCCAAAAACCCATAGCCTGGTATTGAGATGACAGTATTTTGAAATGATTATTGAATTTATTAGTTAAACCTTCATATATCAAAAGTGCTTTTCTGTAACATTTAAGAAATGATTTATAAGAAAATAGCTTTTCTTCAATTCTACATGTGTAGGTAGGTATGATTTTGAAATTCTTAAATGGCAAACAACATCTATTCTTTCATTAGATGAGACGTCCCATTAAACTGATCATGGATAAGATATTCTCACTAAGTGGTTCATCGCAATCCTGCAATTAGTTCAACCTAATTTTGAACACATTGTTACTGAAGTCAGTGACACTGTCATGGAAGTTTGTCATCCCAGCAATGTTGCATTGGAATTAAATCTTCAGTTATTTTTGCCTCTGTAATTATTAGAAGTCTAATAGATATTTATATGATACAGATAACAAAGGTTTCACAGATACTATCTGTATGAGTAAAAGGGATTTTTGTGCTGCTTTAAAATCAAGTTTCCTTCTCAATTATACCTTATACTTATTATTATCTCTTATACTTTTTATCTATCTTTTTTATTATAAACAAGTTGTATATTTATATTTCTTTTGCAAAAATATCTATATGTTGTACCAACAAGTAAGGAAGAAGTTGATTACCAAAATGTAAAATTATTTATTACCAGTAAAGGCAATAGAAACACTATGTTAGTAGGAAAAAGGAAATCTCCAACAGGAAGACTGAAATTATGTGAAACAAGAGTAACACCGTTTAAATAAGGCCTTCCTGGGATTGAATGAGTGCATATCCTTATTAGGTCATATACAGAACATGTGTAAATAGCTTTATAAATCTGGGTAGGGTAAACAATTCTGTCTGAATAACTGAGATGAGGAGTTATCATTATTTATTCTATTTATATATGGGCTACTGTCTTCATCTTTGTTGTTACCACAACATTTCAGATGTTGTATTCATCCAATATATTGATATATGTATATTGATTGGGATAAACTAGAAGGAATTTCAAAGTGAACCCTTTATTTAATCTACAGGTTTAGACTGTTCTCATTCTACTACCCATGTCTAGTAATACCTCACCTAGTTCTTATTTTTTTTAGTACTGCTCAAGTACACACTACTCAGCCCAAGGATTGAACTCACAATTACTATGTCACTAAATACACAAACCAATGCTTTAATCCATTCAGCTATTATCTCATGGGACAATTCTCTAATTAGAAATTGTAGCCTTAAACCTAACCTGCCTTGCTGATGAATCCCCTGTACTTTACATACATACTTCTGATGAAGGCTGGAGGGCACAATGGCTGAAATATTGTGATAACAACAATAAAGATAAGGAGAATAGTCTGCCTGCAAATAGCATAAATAAAGTACACAAAGTTAAATAAAGGATTTCATTAAAAGCTTTAATCTGATTCCTATTCTACACAAAACGAATAAATGTGCAGCTTGGAAAATCTAAAAAAGAACCACAGCAACAATTTTTATAATATTGAAAACATCTACAATGAAAATGACTTGAAAGCAAAACAGAATTCAAATTCTACAAATCTGTGTATGTCATGTAATGATGCAAGTGTGAAATGATTGATGAAAACTTGTGAAAATAATTGGTGTATATGTCACATGATCAGAATAGGGGAAGAAATAAAACATTTATAGATATAGACAGTGTGGACATAGGAATCAACATGGCATAGTGACAGTTTCATGCTACAAATGATTTTCAGATGATATCTGAAGATTGAGGCATGAAACAGGCAGTTATCATGCAGTGTTCTGTCCTATGTCCACTCTCTCTTTCTTTATATATATATATATATATATATATATATATATATACACACACACAGAGAGAGAGAGAGAGAGGGGGGTAGCATATTTTCATTGTAGCATGTTTGGTTAAATAATTTAAACGTATTATGCCTATTTTATTTTTAATCTTTTCAAGTCCATAAATTTTCTACAGCGACCAAGAAATTAAGAAAAATTCCAAAATTTTCTTTCAAATAATTTTTATTTTCCCCAAGTACTTTTAATCTAATCTGAGACCATCTTCAGGGATTGCATATCTATAGATGTGTTGTGCATTAACACCTTAAGTTCAAAAAAGTTTTGACCTCTATGCAAGTGAGGTAACTTATGAGATTTTTTTAAAAATTTTCTTTAAAAAAAAACTTTTTTAAAGATTTTCTTTTAAATGTAGTATTAAATTTTATTGCACTTGAAGCACCACATCTCTTCACATGATCTCATCCTAGTGAGCTGTCTCATTGTGCAGCCTCTGGCCATATGGTCCTGGCCTCTGCACTTGTAATAAGTGATGCCTGTTCAGGGATTCACTTCAAGTGGAACTCTAACCTCACTTTGATGCATCTGTGTGGCTGCAACCATATCTTTGGGTGTATCTCTTGTCAGCACCCTTGCTTGTGTCAGCAAATCTCCCATGGCCAATGTTTTGATGGACAGTGCAATTCCACTGAGATGTCATCTGGGAGGCTTGTCACAAATGCCAACTTCATTGCCCTCTCAAGACCACGCCCAGTGAACCCTGCTATTCCTGCAAGTTGTCATATTCTGATGGCATAAACATCCACATGCTCTCCTGTCCATCTAACCAGTTTAAGCTTTGCATAAGCAGAGAACGCCCCTCCAAAAAAGCATCTTTCAACCAGGCTTCAATTAGGTCAATGTTCATTTATTGATCCTTGTCCATCTCCAAATAGAGTTGAAATATGTCTCCCTCCAAGTATAAAGGTAAAAGGTTTGCTGCTGTTCACACCTTCTTGAGCCATGCCACCACATCTCTGTCACCATGAAAGGGCTTTATTACGTTGCTGCTGAGTTTCAACTTTGCCATTTTGGAGAAGTCAATAAATAAATAGCACTGCCAAAATAGTTTGATGTAAAAAGAAAGTGAAGTAAAAAAAGGAAAGAAACATGGTTACTCGTCTAAATTTCTTGCTTGCTCTGACTGTCCTTAGAAACACTGTTAAGAACGCCTTTCTCCCAAACTCAATTCTGCTTATGGCTACAAACAATGCATGTTGCCACACAAATTCTTTTCGCAGCAGGTGAACAATGCTATCTCTCGGCAACTCCTTCATTATAGGCTATTTTGACAGCCCCAATAAAATAGACACCAAGTCTATTTGAGATTGTCAGCACAGTGATTGTGTGAGCTGTGCTGGTAGGACTTGAACAACATACATTCTGTGGTCTTTGACTTCTCTTCAGTAGGTGCACCTGAAGTGCACTGGCAAAAGGACCATGCCCAAGAGCAAGTTTTGGGATTTCCAGGAACTGTTTTGCCAGAAGTGTTTAAAATATTCAAAAACTTCTATATTTCTTTTAATAATTGAAGATGAATAAATGATTTTAACTTGTGTTTTACCAGGTGATGGTAGAAAAGATTTTAAATTATTTTAAAAATTGATGGTAAAAATAAATAAACTTCTGTGTTAAATCTGTGTGTTGTTATTTTTAACATTGCCTGTCTTTCTAATAATAAAAATATTTACTGACAAAATAGCCTGGAGGAGGGTATATTTTAGCAAGACCAGTAAAATAAGTTTAAAAGCATGTTTGTCTATTTTACCATGACTGGCAAAATAGCCTCTTCTTTTAGCAAACAAGGATATATCATCAGATGCTAAAGAAAGTGAACTGTGATACAGGATTTTGCAACATTTTTCACTCATTGTATCTAGAGGCATTGCACTAGTTCTATGGAAATGGAGATGATTAAACACTAGAATGAATAAGGTTTTTACAAAGTGGGCATATAGTAAAATGGAGAGGATGAAAAGAGCAAGTGCCCATATAGTTTAATGAAATAAGTAGACCGCCCATCTTTATTGGAGAGTGGATTGCAAGAGTTTTAAGCTCTCACACTTAAAGAACAGTGTCTTAGTTGGTGTGGGATACATATAGTTAAGTAACACAAAGAGCCTAAACCAGAATTGATTTGCCACAAATGGGCAAGTCATATAGGGATATTAAGCTGTTATAGCCAGCTATATTTACGCGGCTACCCCATCAAGTCTGAATGTGACACAGGATCATTTTAACATGGGGAACACAATATGCATACTTATGCATATGGGCCAATGACAAAAATTGGCTTTTACCCAGCCCCAGTGACTACTCTCATGCTGTCATTGGTAATACACTGACCCAACTTCTTTAGTGCAGTAAGGATGGTGATGACATAGGCTTGGAATCTCTGCGGCTGAGCAACTTCTCCCATCTAAAATGAGGAGAAACATAGCTCCACTTACAGCATGGTTTCAGTAAACCCTCATTGGCAATGGTTAACTCCTGTGAGAGAAATGGCCAAAAGAGGGCTATCTTGATTTTAGCTACCTCTTCATTGTTAACAGTAGCAGTTTTTATAGTTAGCATGATGAGAGCCCTTCCTGATGCAAGTTGCATGACTATCTTGATTACTTTGAAACTGGAAAACAGCTGGAGTAGGATAAACAGCTGAAAATCTGTTGATGGAAGAAAGATGCTAAATTAATGGTGCCTGAAAAAAATTGTTAATGGTATAGATATCAGATATAGATGTGATTGGTCAACTGATATCAGATATAGATGTGATTGGTCAACAATAAGGAAAGTATAGAGAATCATGATTTGCTGTGAGCTTTGAGTTGGGAAACATGAAATTATAGGTGCAAACCATAGAATGGTTTTCTTGTAAGATTGAGGACAAAGACATACATGCAGAGTTTAGCAGCAAGCAATGGACAGTTGAGCCTCTTTCTATGTTAAAGAATGAAGTGAACTGTTATAAGCCTTTCCTTGAGATACATTGTGAAGCTAGAGAAGTATATTGAAGGTATTCTCATATTCTTGGGAGAGAATGTGAAACATGGAGTGCTCAATCAACAAAAATAAGGTTCAGCTAGTGTCGAACTTCCAAAAATTAAATAGCTACATGGTGTTTTAGTCAGGGGGTGACACCACAGATATATGTAAAGGGGCATTATGAGAGGGAGACAAATGTCAGGGACTTCAACAATTGTTGATTTGAAATCAACCAACCTACAACTTTGTGTGATTAAGAGATTCAGGAAAAACCAGTTGGTGAATTACAAGTGAGGGACACACTGTTTAACTAGGTTGACGTTTAAAACTAAATTCTACACAAAAAAATCATGACAACTGATTTCAAGGCAATATTGGGAAAAGTGGATCTGACAGCTCAGCGTCAGTCACTTTCCCACCGCCATAAGGTTGCCTCTCTCTGCCTTTTCTATAAATACTTTCATGGTGATTGTTCAGATTAGTATCTAGACCTTTTGAATTTAAGTGCAGTACTAGACTGGTGTCTGGATCTCATCAATTTACAGATGAGCAGGCAAGATATAGCCATAAGTTCTATGCTAATAGTCTCCTTTCTTGCATTTCTCGCTTGTAGAACTCCTTTCTGGCTCCTTGCTTTCCAACCAATTTTAATCTGCCAAAATTTAAATGCAATGTCGATCACTATCTACTGTGCTCCTGATTACTCTTTTCTCTTCCCACTCATTATTAATGTTTCTGTTCCTAATTCTTTTACACCCTGTAATCCCTTGAGGCTTTGCTGCCTTGTATGGCATGATACCAATTAACAAAAAAAAGGCACAGTGAAAAGAGCCACTGATTTTGCCATTGATAATATATTGGTGGGTGAAACAGAAGTGACAACAGCTGAGGTTTTCAATCATTTGAAGAACTTGGGTTGAATGCAAAATGCAGTAGAATCATTAGAAAGATTTACCAGCTTTGTGGGATCAAAATGAAGAAAGATGCAGTGAATAAAGTTGTTTTTTAAAGAGGAAATAAGATCCTGAAATTGAAAACCAAATTGAGTATGTAGGAACTGTTTGTTCTCTATATGCAGAAGGCTGAGAGTTCATTATTCTGTTGATGAATAGCCAACCCTCACAACATTATAAAAATAAGTTAAGAGAAGAGATGAAGGAATAAAAAAAAAAAAGTAAAGGAAATGACAGTTATGATGCTGAGAGATATAGTGGAAAGGATGATCCTGTGAATGGGTGTCAGTATGTGCCTAAATCAGAAAAAAAAAAGGAGAATAATATGATGTGATAATAGTGTGGTGATGAGAATTGTTTTAGATAAGTGATATTAAAGGGGATGCAGTATAAATGAGGGAAAAATATGATTGTAATCATATTAATACATTTAATTGAACGCCGAGTTTATATCTGTCAATCCGACATTAAAATGGAAATTGCCTGATATTGAAATCTAAACTGATATTGCTGCTGTGCTTGGATGACTAAAATTAATGATTGACATTGAAAAGAAAACTTGAACAAAAAGAGTATCAGAGATGATTATTAAGTAATGATTTGGAATCCTAAGAGAAGTGATTACTGAATTTAACCTGAAGCTGAATATAACATTCATGTCCTCAAAGAAGAATAAGGCAAATGCTTTCATCATATTGAGGAAAACTTGGTTGGGAGTATCAGAGTTACTCAGAGTGGCTGAATATACTGTTTGGAAGTTTTGGAGCTAAGGAAATTATATAGCAGACATCATTTGTGGGTAAAGAAGACTCTTTTTGGCCAGGAAAGTTGATGTAGATATAAATAAGGAGGTTGTTTCAAGTTTGCAAAAGAAGGTAGAAATTGAATTGGAAAACAACTTGAAAAGATTGGCAGTTGATAGGACATATTATTGGCAGTGATTGTATCTTTCAATGATTGATCATGAATCTAGAAGAATGTCTGTATAGGAAAAGATCTTAGGAGGGAAAAGTGTAGCTGAAATTGCTCAGGTGTTCAATGAGATATTCTTGGAGAAAAGATTTGGGATGAAATGCTAATGTATAATAGTACCACTTTGCAATTATAGAAAGAGATGTTTGATGGGTGGAGTGAAATATCAAAATTCTTTTTTAGAGCTACATATAAATAAAGCCATAATGGAATTATAAAGAGACATCACTGAATTCAAGGTTATGTCTGAAAATAAGTTTTTCTATAAATACTTTCAAAGTAATTATTATGATAAGCTTTTCTATTTGGTACCTTGAATTGGTGAATTTAAGTGTCGTACCATATTGGCAATTAGGTCTCTCATTTTACTGTTGAAATTAGCAAATGTAATTGTAAGTGCTATACTAATAGTTTCTTTTCTCATACTTGTGGAATACTCTTCCAGATTTCCATTTTCTTGCCAATTATGCTCTTCAAAAATTTAAATCCAATATCAATCGTCTTCTTCTGTTTCCTTGAATCCTGTTCTTTTAATGCCTTCTCTTTCCTCAATATTTTCTCAATTTCTTTCACATTCAATAACCCTTTCTATCCCAGTGGCTTTATCACCTTGCTTGGGGTGAAATGATTAAAAATATATATACGTGTGTGTGTGTGTATTTTTTAATTAATGCTTCATTTTGTTTTTAAACCATATTTTTATTTTGTCTACTGGCCTGAATATTCACAAAATCTTATTAAAGAAAATGCACCCTCTAGCAGGATTCAAAGCTGCATCCTTCTTTGCAGGAGAAACTGTCATTTGATCCAACATGCTTTTGACCACCTGGCTACACAGTGATTCATAATCAAGCAAGGTTCTATTTACCTTTATTTTTTATTGATTATGAAGCCTGTACTTACTTAAGTGAGTTCCACTCTTGAATATAGGTAAGATTTTTTTCCTTTTCCTATTTAACTATACCAAACTATTAAATATAATGCATTATGTAGTAAATCATCACTTTAAAAGAAATACTTTTTAGCTTTCAAACCCGTCCATAATTTTATCTACAGTATTTTTCTGAATATTATCAAATTAGGGATCAATTAATATATCACCTCCCCCCAAACAGAATTATTAGTCTTTACAAAACTTACATTGTCTACTTTTAATGTATATAGATATTTTCAAACATCATGAAATGTTGATCACTAGTGTTTGTGTTTTAAACTAACTAGTGCTATTTTCAAACCAATATAGACATAAAGTAGACATGTGACCATTTTTGATATGTATTTTTATTATATTGCATGTTGGGGTGTTGTTAACCTTAGTCTATACTCCAGAGTTTCTGATCTAAACCAAAATAGTGTCTCATGAAAAATTGCTATCAGCATCTTAATAGTCATTCATTTCCAGTAAATATCAGTTTTCTTTTGTTTTTTTGAGAATCTATAAACATGCAAGGAAAACAACATTTTATTATAGCCCAACAAAGTTTTGAGAATATAATCAATGGATTTAATTTTGCAATTTACAAATAAATGTTTAAATTTGTATTTTATCTATAATTTACATTATAATAATTATCAATTAACAGTGAGTAGGAGATGAAGTCAGGAGAAGAAAAAAGTGAATGGAATTGAGAATTCAAGAGAAGAATGAAAAACATGGAAATTAAGAGAAAAGGAAAATAATTCTGATGTTTGGTTATTTAGTAGCATTTGGAGAAGTGAACCAGATTAAGACATTTTTAGTACTTCCTTGTGTGTGTGTGCATGCGTAAAATTTCAGAGTATATCAGTGTAAAAAGATATGAAAGACAAAAAGAAAACTTAGCTGACATGTTTCATTCTCTGAGAGACTTTATCAAGGCAAATGCAAGGATTTTATTTTGTAAATAGTACTTATATATAAGAGCAAAAATGTTATCAGTTTTTCAAATTTTTAAATTTAAGGATGCTCATAAATATTCATCAGGTTAGCTGAAAAGTCTAGGCAAGCTATGGAGGACATGAAGTGACATAATTCAGTGTATAATAAACAAAAGTGAGTAAATGATATTCTTGAATATTTTTTTTAATGCAAATTAGTATTTAAATTATTTTAGTTTGGGATTGTATTATGTATTTTAAATAGCATGAGGTTAGTAATTTAACCATTTCTTAAAAATTTTGTTAACATTTTTATAGTCATGTATGTTGGTTTGGGAAAAGAGTAATTCTTTCAGGAATGGAGATATATGAAAAAATCTGGGTGTAGATTTATATTTTGATTCAATAGCAACACTGTCAAGAATTTTCCATCTAAGTAAATGACTTTCTCTTTTAATTAGTGTGGTGTTCTTTAGATCAAAGTTAGGGTTGAATTTATGAATTTAATTTATTTGATAAATTGTTTATAAAGATCCCTATTGTGTTCATAGATACATTTTTTTTTTTAAATTTCTGCAAATTTCCCCAATGTATTGTGAGGAACAGTTCAGGTAATTTATTTTATATTTACCTGCTTCAGAATTATTTTTGTTATGAATATTTTTGGTTCTGATCCTATCCATAATAGTTTTGGATGTGATTATAATTATTTTGACATTTAGTTGGATAAATTGTTTTGGATAGTTGATGTTACAATGTTTGTAGGTAGCATTATGTGTGTATTTTTATCTATTTTATTGTTGTTAATAATGCTGTTATCTTTTTTGCGGTCATATATTTTTTATGTCTTTTTCTTAGCCTCATGGATGATATAATGAGGATATTGGAGGTTTTTGAAAGTGTTTTTTATGTATATTTCTTCTTTGGTTAAATATTGAGAGCTGCAAATTCTCAGTGATCTTAAATAGAATCCTATAATTATTCCAAATTTGATCTTGTTACAATACTGGGAATTAAAATTGATTTGGTCATTCATGTTGGTAGATTTTCTGTAAACCTCAAATTAAAATTTGTTATTATTTCAATGTAGTATGATATCTAGAAAATGCTAAAGTGTTGTTAGACTGAAAAGTAAAGCCTATTGTGGATTTGGCATTATTAAGTTTTTAAGACATTTTTATGTTTATACATTCTTTTTATAGATACAAATATTTAAGTAAATGCTTTGTTTATAATAAACAGTATTAAACAACATTTACCAGCCTGAATGTCCGAGAAATTTTCACAGAAAATATTCATCCTCCGACAGGATTCGAACCTGTATCCTATACGGAACCATCATTTAGCTTGACGTGCCTTTAACAATTTGGCCACAGAGGCACATTCAGTTAGCAAAGTTGAAAAATAAAAATAAATAAAAATGTCTTAAAATAATTGTCGGACTTTGTCCATTTCATATTATTAAGTTTGTTGACAAGATCAAGTATAATTATGTTCTGTGGCTATATTAATAGAGAATCATCTATGTATAAGAAGAATCTTGTGATAAAATATGCTTAAATCCTCAGTCATGATGATTTATGACCAGGCTAGTACAACCACTGACAACTTTCAAACAGTTCCATCAACCTATTTTTACTCACAAAGCTTGGGTCAACTTGTGGGATGCATCAAAAACACTTTCCAATGGTACTATATGCTAAGATCCTCTCCGCAAGCTGATATTAACAAGGAATCACCTTCCCTGATAAATTGACCATGGTGAGATTTGAACTCAGGTCCCATGGTCAAAATGCTAATGTTCTGACCACATGACCATAGACCAATTTCATATAAAATACCACAGTGATAATTAGTACAAGTCAGAAAATACTGACTCATAAACTTAATTGACAATACTTTGATGATTTCAGAAACAATAAAAGGTTCACTATTTACATCAGTTGATATTATTAAATAGTATAGGGAGGAAAACAAGAGGAGATATTGAAAAAATGGGTAAAAGAAACTCATTTTGGAAGAAAAAAATATGAAGAACATAAAAAAAACATGAGATAGGAAAAAAAATAAAATAAAATTATCTTTTTTCTTTCCCAGAAAATAAACAAAAGAGGAAAAAAGAAGAAATGAATTATTTATACAACATGGGTATCACATATTTTACATAAACAAGAGTTGACTAACAGGTTAGAAAAAATTAGTGTAATATGAAATGTTGTAAAGGAGAAACTAACTTGTTGAGAAAATCAGTTCTCAAAATCATGGCTTTCACTTCATTCAATTACTTTTTCAACTAACAAATAGATTTTTGGAAAGAATAGAGGATTGAAAGAAAAGAGTCAATATTAAGAATAAACAAATTATAATCTTTGTGATCTGAAAAAAATGAAAAAACCCTTATTTAAAAAAGCTCATTTCAGGACTTAAAAGTTCTTAAGTGAGATCCACAAAGTTATTTCTCAGTACAAAGTTCTATAAAAAACAATTTAAAAATTAAAAATGTTTATAACTTGGTGACCTAAAGGATTAAACAGTAAGTATTTGTTACTTTAGATACTTAGGTAAGATTAAATGTTCTCAGAAAATTAAGGTGACTGAAGAAAAAAAAATGTTAAGAAATTAAAGCAATAAAGAAATTCTATGAAAGAGAAGAAATATAACAAGGAAAAAATATATAGAGAGAGGAATGAATAGAGAGAGAGAGAGAGGAATGAATAGAGAGAGAGAATGAATAGAATGAATGAAGAGAGAGAGATGAAGGAATGAAGAGAGAGAGAGGAATGAATGAATAGAGAGAGAGAGAGGAATGAATAGAGAGAGAGAGAGAGGAATGAATAGAGAGAGAGAGAGAGAGGAATGAATAGAGAGAGAGAGAGAGGAATGAATAGAGAGAGAGAGGAATGAATAGAGAGAGAGAGGAATGAATAGAGAGAGAGAGGAATGAATAGAGAGAGAGAGAGAGAGAGGAATGAATAGAGAAGTTAGTAAAAAATAAGGTTGTTAGAATGAAAAATTACAGGAAAGACAAAATAAAAGTACAAAATGATGCTGAAAGGTTCTCAGCCCAAACAAACTAAAAAATGTTGATGGTTGGTCATTTGGTCAGATTCTGAGCAGCCAAGAATATTTCAGCACTCCCTTGTAAAAATTAAATGCTAATGTGAAACAATAGGAGGAAAGGAAAAAAATATGAACAAGGGGAAAATGAGTAAATAAGTAAAGATAGAGAAAAAAAAAATGAAAAGAAAAAGAGAAGTAAAAGAAATTAAATAAGAGAAATCAAGAAGAAATAAAAAGAAAAGAAAGGGAATCTGAAAGAAAGCAAAAGAAAGTGTAAAAGGAAGCCCAAGGAGATAGGGAGGCAAATAGAAGGAGAAGAGGAAAGAAAGGAGTAAACAAGAAGGAAAATGAGGAGGAGGAATAAATAGAGGGGAGGCAAAAAAAAGAAAAAAAAAAAAAAAAAAAAAAAAGCGCATGTAAAAGAAAGGAAAGTAGAGAATGAAAGATAGAATGAAATAAAAACAAAAAACAAAAAAAAAAACAAAAGAATTGATTATGATGATAGCAGGTCAGCTGATAAAGCACCTAACCTAAAAGTACGGCTGGCACCACATGGTTTCTTAACATCTCCCACACTGGAAGCATTTTTGAAAGTGTGTCACACAGAAGTACACTCATGTGAAGGGAGTGGAGAGTATTCCTCAAATTAGTGCTAATATTCCTAGCACATTTGCCCCACCCTCACAGCATATCCACTGTATTTTATCCACCCACTTGTTACCCTGCTGATAAAAAAAAAAGTTTAGAAATTTTGAAAAACAAAATCTATGAGGATTAAGTGTGTGTGTAGGGGTGGGTAATAAAAGTCTACACAAGGTGGAGAGGTGAATGACAGGCATGGTCAAATTAAAATTTGAATTACTTATATACAATTTTATACAAAGAGGTGCTGAAAAATTATCAGCCTAACCTTATTTTCCACTTATTGTGTTATTGTAGCAGCTATTGAATAGGTAGAATAGTTATTTTAAATTATTCTGGTGGCAATTCAACAGAACTAATTATAGGCCAGAAAGTGATTATTTTATAGCTATAGTATAGGGTGGTTTGTTCACTTCCCAAGTAAATTCCAAAGTTTGGACATTTGGCTTGGCTGAGAACTTTTCAGCAACACTTTATATACACTATGTGTGTGCTCAGTTTATATAACAAAAATCATTTATGCCTAGCAAAATATAGCAACCAGAACATTGTTGGAGGATAATGTATTCAAGTCGATTGAATAGGTAGAACGGTTATTTTAAATTATTCTGGTGGCAATTTAATAGAACTAATTATAGGTCAGAAAGTGATTATTTTATAGCTATGGTATAGGGTTTTTTGCTCACTTTAATTTATTAGTACATTTTGTATTTATTCATTAATTATTTGCTACTCATTATTATTAAATTTAGTTCATCTATAAGGGGTGCGATGGATAAATTGTCATCTGAATTATGCAAAAATGAAAATAACATTGACATATCATTTTAAGAGATATATTTGCCAAAATTACACAAAAGTTTCTTAAAATTCTAAAGAGTAAATGTATTCAATAAAATTGATATTGACTTCAGTCCCAGCCTCCAGAAGACTTCAGAATCTCCTGTGACTCTTCTGGACAATTTCCTTGTACAAGTTGGTGAATGCTGCCATAATCCTTGCCTTCAGTTCATCTTTGGTCTTACAAGGAGTTTTAATAATCAAGGGGGTTGCCCTCTGGGAAGTTAGGTAGCCAGATGTAAGGGGTGATGTGGTCGCAGAAATTGTCTGACAGCCATGACTGGGTTTCCTAATTGTGTGGTGTAGAGTCCTGTTAACAGACATAGTGTCTTCCAGCAGGCAACCTCTTGACCCAGGGCAATACTACCTCCTCAAGGTACTTGATGTAGGCCTCTGTGTTGAGTCTAGGGCTCTCACCAACACATTTGTGAGTTATTATTTTTATCAGAGTGAGTTTTCCAAGTTGCTGTAACTTCGTAATCACCATTAGATTCAGCCAACTCTGAATCCTCTGCACTGACACCCAAACACTCTGAAATGTTCATATTGGAGATTCTGGTGTGAATGTTGAGAAGGACAACATTCCTTCACCAAATTTCTGGTGGAGTGAATTACATCATGGTGCTTGCTCTTTTACTCACAGACATTGCCCAATTGACATTACTTAGCAGTCAACAAAATCAAAAACAAACATGCATGTACAAAATTAAAAATATAAAATTGCAATAATTTACCCATCATGTCCTGTATGAATATATTGGTTTGGTTTGTTTTACAGCATATCAACCTCAATGGGTTATTTAATGCTGAAAATTTTTTATTGCAGGTAATATTTGGTTTTGTCAAAAATCTATTTCTGGTAATATTTTTTCCTCAAAAATGTATAGCTGGTAATATTTTTCTTCAAGAACATACTGTTGGTAATATTTTTTTTCCTTTAAAAATTTATTGCTGGTAATAATTTTTTTACAAAGTATTTCTGGTATTAAAACCTATTTTTACACTTTCATAGTGTTTTTGCCCCAGTTTTGGGGTTAACTATTTGCCCATAGCTGGGACCCTAACAGGTGCTACTACCCTGGGTCAGAGTGGACCTGGGAACACCTGCAATTAAGAGGTGGTTCAACGCTTCTCAAAACCTCCTGATCAGAGGCCTTACTGTTGGACATAGTTTATCGTCTTACCCAGGATGGATGAATATATTGGAGAAAATGATATATAAACATCTAATATACAAGAACAATGTTAGGTAAATCAATAGACAATATTTAAACTACCTTTAATTTGCTGATGACATTTCATTAATATCAGAATCACCAGATAAATAACCAAAAAAGTTAAATGACCTGAATAGAGAAAGTCTTAATATAAGTATAAAAATGAACCAAAATAAAACAAAAGTAATCTTTAATTGTAACATTCAGAAAAAGATCATGTGATTAGAGGATGAAGATCTGGAAGAAGCTCAGAAATACATCTACTTTGGATAGATGACAACATTAAAGAAAGATCATGAAAATGAAATAAAATAATGTATAATGATAAACTGGAAAACCTTTAATAAAAGTGAAGATATAATGAAATGTACCTTGTCAACATGCTTAAACTATAGGGTTAATAATTAACACAATGATATACAAATAAGAAACAAGGAATTTAGCAAAACTGCTTAAAACAAACCTTGAAGTGTACAAAGACCAATGGAAATACTTGGATAATATTTATCAATACAAAGAGGATGACATGAATCAGAGAACAGAGATACCACAGAAATAGTTAACAGAGACACATAGCATAAAGAAAGGATAATAGATGAAGCAAAAAGTTGCTTGATTGGTGTCAAATAGAAATCAAATATAGTAGGAAAATACCAGATAAAAGGTTGGATGATATAGAAGGATTGGCTGGTAAGATATGGCAGAAGACACTATTGTAAATGTATTTCACTTGCATAAATTTAATTTTCTTATAGTTATATAACATTTTGATTTTTGTTCTCTGTACAGAACAACTGTGCAAAAATGTTTATTCAGCATTAATGTATCAGGTTGCCATTGTCAGTTTAAGGAGAAGTTTATCTTCTCCCTAAACAAACTGATATTTTTCAGAATATTTTGCCGCAGGGGGCAGTTGTGCGCGTGCTACCAATCAAAACACCACAGTCACAACTTCTAGAAGATGCAAAAGATTATCAGATTGGCAATGAATCTACTTGTTGGTAGATATTGCTCCTATATATCTCTATATGTGTTTAGACATGAATGAGTGTATGCATGACACCAGAGAATAGGCATTTAACACTTAGTAATGAAACTGAAGTGAATTTGGATACTGGTTCAAAACGATGATTAACTCTAATTAAGTGAGGATGATGATGAGGATGATGATAACAACTTGTTATAACCAGTAGAAACATTTTGGATACATTAAATTTCCATGATATGCTTTCTTTTAAATAGACAAAATGAATGACAGATGTTTTTGAGGAATCTAAAAAAATATTCAAATTCAAATTATTCTAAATTTAAAAACAGCTTTTTTTCAATTAATAAACCTTGTGATTAAAACAGCAATACTTTAAGTTGGTGAGGCTTTTTTATTCACATTGTTATCTTGTTAAAATAAAATGTAATAAAAATCTATAGAATATTTAATTTAATTTTCACTTTTTGAAATTAATTCAAAGTATCAATATTATTTGAAAAAAAAAAAGAAATGAGACTTATAGAAATAATTACAAACATTAATAAAGATATTTTTGTGTAATTTTGGAAAATATATCTGTTAAAATGAAATGTCAGTGTTATTTTCATTTTTGACTTATTTAGATACATATATATATATATATATATATATATATAAAGGGATAACAATATATAGATATTTATGTATCAAGAACAGTTTTGGAGGAAAGTCATATGACAAAGTGGAAAAAAGTTTCATTGATGTGACTACATTTAAGCATAAACAAGAGATGATGTGAATTTTAAAAATATTTTTTTAAAATTGCTTTT
Source organism: Acanthosepion pharaonis (assembly GCA_903632075.3). Taxonomy (NCBI): domain Eukaryota; kingdom Metazoa; phylum Mollusca; class Cephalopoda; order Sepiida; family Sepiidae; genus Acanthosepion; species Acanthosepion pharaonis. The sequence continues at coordinate 3,788,895 of CAHIKZ030004539.1, forward strand.
CTTTTTTTAATGCGTTTTGAGTTATGTTGCAATAGCAAACAAATGTGACATTAGCTTTTATATATTCAAATTATTAATATCATTAAAAGCGATATTGATTATTTATGAGTTATGCTTAAGCATTGGTTAGTTATAGTGTACATTGTCTCTCTATTATACTATTTATTCTTTATTAATTGTCATATAGCAAGAAAATCAGTAACTACCAACACTGTGGTTCAACTGTGACACTCTGGACTTATGAATATATGTTTTCTGCCAGGTGTATAATTAGCAGTGTCAGGCTACTGACTGCAGTGATTATTGAGTGAAACTATCCAGTCGAATTAGTGTGAATTATTGTGAGTCGATGAGTTGGGTTTTGATTTAGGATTTACCAGACATTAAGCCAAGCTGTGCTACTAACATGGTATTAAGTATTTATTTGCAGCTGTAATTAAATATTGTTTTATCTTAACATTAAAGTCTTAATCATTGACAGCCACTGTACATCACAAAATAAAAAATTCCTGAAAATGTTCATTTTATGCCTTTATTCTTCTCTCAACTTTTACCTGTATCTTCTCTTTCTCTCCCCTATCCCTTCCAATCTTCCATATTTTTATTTAATATATGATACAAACTTGGATTAGTTTCATGTGCAAAAAAGGAATGAGAAATGCACAATTATTTTCTACTGCATCCTCTCTTTTATCTTTCCTTTGCTCTATCTGTCCATAAATAATTTTAATGTATCCAGACTTTCAATCATTCACTCATTGTCTTTAAATATCCAGCTAACAAACCTCTCTATGTCTTTCATTTCCATCCCTTCTCCGTATACTGGATTCTCCTGTTGATTTTGATGTATGAGGGTTAAGCCACACAGTTCCTAGAAACTGAGAGCCAGACTACCTGCATATATCATTTCATTATAGTGGTGAAGGCTTGTGCAGAACCAACCACACTTTTTGGAAGATCTAAATACAGGGAACTGGTGCACTGTGTACCACAAGGCCCCCAAACAATCCGCCGCAGCTTTTGAATTCAGAGTTGTCCTTCTCCTAGACTAGTTGCCACCCAAGGCTAAAATACCCAGTTTGTCCTGGTATTTAACAATAGCCGGG
>CAHIKZ030004539.1:3795000-3957500 GCA_903632075.3 Acanthosepion pharaonis
ATTATCACAGTTCATATAAAAGATATAACATCAAATGAAGGATGTTTTAAAGTTATTGAGCAATCAGAGTACAACTATGGAATTTAAAAAAATCATAAAACAATCAAAAGAGAAATTGAAAACATTGGCAAGATGACAAAAAACTACCTTTAAATAAGAAATGTGTTAATTAGGTGAAGAAGCACATGGAAACTAATTACTCAACAGCAATCTTTAGTGAATAATATAGAGGTACAGTGAATGGACATGACAACTGAGCTAGAGTCTGGGTCCATAATAGCAATAGTCAAACAACATGACTTAAAAAACGAACATGAGGGAGCTGATGATGGTATCATCAAGATAAATATAAAGAAGAATTACTGTAAGTTCTTGAACAAGACATTTTTTGATACAGCTCACAGCCAAGAAGCTTTAATCTAAAGATTATTCATGCAGCACAATGATCTTTCCCAGTCTGCAACTGCCCCTCTTGCAAAAAATAAGGTGGGGTGAAAGTCAGCAAATTAAAGGAATGGACATCAGCTGCTCCCAATATTAATTCAATAGATAACTTATGATCCATCATTAAAAGAAATGTGTATGAAAATGAAACAATATTCATGCAAAGATCACCGTAAAGCAATAAATAAAAATTGCTGCAAGTGAAAACAGAAAAATTTAAAAAAGCAATGCTTGAAAGACAGATGAAGGTTATATAATGTCAAGGAGCTCATATTAACAGTTAATAGTTTACTCATATATTGTGTTAATCAAATATATAATTTTATGGCTCCTGTCTTTTGGATTTATTTAGGAATAAAAATTAGTTCATTTGTTTGCGTAATAAACCCTGTTACACTCAAAACAAATTATTATCGATATTTTGAATGATGTATAGATATTATAAGCTGAAACTCATCTGATATATTGCTCATATGAATATAAGTATATGCTGAAAATTTTACTTACTTCTATTGGTTAATACCAATTTTATTGTCAAAGAATTGACTTGCATAATAAAATCTTTCATAGTGTATTTCTTTTGTACACATGTACAATATGTTCCTTGCCCATACCAGTCGTGAATTTGTCTCATTAACAAAGGCTGAATACATTAAAAGACCTCAGGGGTGTTTTCTTTATGAAGTGACACAATGTAGAGTGACAGCTATTTTTCACTAAGTCTTCTCACACTTCTTGTCTGGCTTATTAAATTATACAAATTCATGGTTCACATTTGTCTGTTCCAATCATTCATCCAAGAATATGTATTCAGAAATGTTAACGCCAAAAGAAAAGGAGAAGGACATAGTGTGGTCTTGTGGTCAATGGGCAAGAATCATGAAACTATCCTTCTAAGAATGAAAGTGAGGTGTATGTAGTGAACTTAAATTCTGTAAAAGAGAATCTCAAAAACATTAAAACAGACTTGGTTTAGGAAAGAAAATGATAAATGCCTGATTTAGCAAAGTTATAAAGATCAAAGATAATTTAAAGAATTTTTTCCTTTTCATTAATTAGTCAATACATGATTTTAAATTATTCAGTAAATTTGGAGACATTTGAGAATTGCCAACACTAAGAGAAATAAATTACTAAATTTTAAGCTGACAAGAGCTAGAGTAGCAGTTATTTATTACACAGTTAAAAATATAAATTTCAAGTTATATAATACAGTGTAGTTATGAGCAAGTTAACCTGATAGACATCACTTTTCAGGCTGATTATGTCCGATAAAGAAGGTAACATTAAAGGGACTATTTTTGCTCTATTTAACCCATAGTGAGGAAGAGAAGAGATGGATGCCTGCCTTTCTCAAAGACCTTGGTTGGAATCTGAATTCCATTTTCCATGCTAATAGTCATTGCACCAACTGAACCTCCCTACATGACTGTTAAAGCTTAATTATTAACATTCGATATGTTTCACTTTATTATTTTTATCCTAACAACACAAAGAAACCCATTTATGTAAGGTTTTAAAATAACATGTATTTGCAGAAAACAATGGAAAACCATTCCACTATCTTCCCTTAAGAACAAACATAGCAAGACACAGGCATTAAAAAAGAAAAGCTGTGGAGAGAAGAAAACAACACAATTTCTTTAAATGCTATGTCCCTTCATGGTGTAAACAATTGTGGGTCTTCACAAATACTATTTCTTTATTATCTGTGAATTGCTATCATTTCTTGGGAAAGATAATGGAGTGTTTTTTGTTTAGAATACTGAGTTATCTCTCTCCCAGACTGACTGCCAGCTATGACTAAAGGAATGAATCTACCCTGCTATTTAGCCCATAAAAGAGGGGGATAAGAAGTAAATTCATGCCTTCCCTAAAGGCATTAATTTGAATTGAATGCGACAGACTAGAATCAAATTTAAACTTAGCTTCACAATTCTATTGATACAAACTGATATCCATTAAACTAACTAAACATTCAATCATATTAATATATGAATTTATATTTTCTTAATCTATTCTTTGTCAAAATCACTAGTTATGTATTTTACCAGCACCCTAAACTTTAGCTTTTTACTTTTTAAAATTAGTCTATTGAAAAAATATTTGTAAAAAGATTAGGAGGCTAGTTTTATTGATACTTAGATTCACATGTGCAAACAATTATAAAGTTTTCTTATAGAATATAACACACTATTGCAATTTTCCTTTTTCCTCGTGTCACTTAATTATAAATAATCATCAAAAATAAGTTTAACTCAGTTCAAACTGCAAGTAAAACATTTATACTCAGTATTATGACTGAAAAAAATAGTAACTTCTATCTTTCTACACCTTCTATGTGCCATGTCCCTTCAGGACATGGATATTCATGGTTCTTACAGCTTCTTATTCTTTGTAGCTCTTAGCAATGTTTGCCTTTTTTTTTTTTAAATCTCTCTCTCTCTCTTCTGTCATCCATTTACACCAGCTCATTATTTTGGCTACTGTCTTCAATATATCCTATGAGTGTCAAATTTTCTAATCCTTCTTTCCTCATTATGTATCCCAGAAATGTCAACTGTCTCTCCCTGATCCTAAGCACATATCCTTTTTGTTTCCATTTTCCTTAAAACTTTCTCAGTGCTTACATGCACCATCCACGGTCTTTTGTAGAACCACACCGCCTGAAGTCTCCTTTTCGTCTGTGAGGAAATTATCCAGTATTCACTACCAGAGCAGAGAACTGATATTACATAGCAATTCAGCATTCATCTCTTTGTTTACAACAATATAACTAGAACATGTAAAGTGAAAACAGTTCTAATTACATTTAATTAAGAGATGCTGTTGTAACCTTAATAATTCATGCACAATCATAAACAATCTTTATTTAAAACATTTTCATTAACTTGGACAAAGTAACAAAGAGTTTGCATATCTAAGATTAAGATTATTTTTATTTTTGTTCATCCAATACAAGGCCCAAGAGCCATTCAAGGTAGACAGTAAATAAAGTCATTGTGAAGGCATAAAAAGTGGAAGTAATAAGTGCAGATTGTGAGGATATGTAGTATATATAACAGTTAATCCTAGACTTAAAGAGGTTAAGATCACAGTGATCAAGGAATCATCCTCTTGGGAGTTTTTTCTATAAACAGTCCTGGGGAAGAAGCTGTCTCAGTGAAACTTTGTCTTTGACAATGGAATATGAAGGAAATGTAGATGAGTAAAACGTGTGTATGTGGCATGTAGAGTCGTAGCAGTAAAGGTCTGAGGTGGTGGAACTAAGGAATTTAACTTATCAGAACATTTCCCATAAAAATAGTGATGGAATAGTGAGAGACTAACAATGCTTCCTTCATGAGAAAGGGATTGCAGGGTAGAAAATAATTCATCACCCACAAGGCCATATATAAATGCTTTTGAACTCTTTCAAGGCTGAAAAAATGCAGATTGGACAGCTCCAACCAAGACATAGCAGCAAACCTCAATTTTTGGTCTGATCTGGCTCTTGTAGATAGGTCATGGCAGAAGGATTTAGGTACATTCTGGATTGGTACAAGGAGCTGAACATTTTTAGTGATGGTTGATAAACTAAATAAAGATATTTTACAGGTCCATTTTACTCTTTTGAAAAACAACTGATCACCTGATTTTCAGCACGAATAGCTATGCATTATTGTTTTATTAAGTTTCATATTTCATTAATTTCATCCTAACAAATTCACACCCTTCTTTAACAAGGTATCCACCCTTTCATTAGAAATGAAAAACTTTTATAATGTGGGAAATAAAAAGCTGGGAAATAAAAATGAAAATAACTCTAAAATCCAACAAATACAAATAAAAGTCCTTTCATGTCATAAAATATTTTAAGACAAAAATACATTGCTAAATATGTTAAGAAAATATACAATATTAGATTTAAAGAATAATTTTGCAATTGTTTTAGTTGAATGTAACTTTATGCATAATTGTAACATTGTAAATATAACACGTCTAAAACAAAACTGCTCTCTATTAATCGCCTAAGACAGTGCCAGTACATGAACCATCAGCTACTGGTATACAGCCAGTGTCCAGGCCATACTAAGGAATCATTTGAAGAATTAGTAGATGCCAGTCAATGGTACACCACCAGAGCCAGGGCTGTCAGAATTTGTACTTTGGTACCAAACTTGGTACTTTTTGCTTTCAAATGAAGGTTTTAGTATGATCAGTACAATTTTTATTGAAACTTTAAATATTCGGTGCTATTTGAAATGAATTATTTAATGTGGTATTTTTCAAAATAGATTATTTAGCTACAATTATAATAATGTGGATTTAGGTGAATGTTGATAAGTTTTTATTAATTATAAACCACAAAAAAAAACAAAAGAGTATAGGCAAAGTACAGGAATAATATGGATATTCATTCTCCACTGCATGTGGCACTGTCCTCAATTGAACCACAACTGGATAAACTAACAAAGAAGAAGCAGGCTCATCTTTCACACTAGTAAATATTAAGGTTATATAATTTTTGTTTTTGTGTTAATAAACTGCTTATTTTTTATTACTTTTTAGATGTTTTGATATTGAATTAATTTTTGCAAAATAAATGGAAGATAAAAAATAGTCAACTTTTATTATATTCATTATATATATCGTTTCTGGTATAAATTAATATTACCACAAAATATTACAGGTATGTGACACATTGAGAAAAAAAATGCAGGTCCACCGTATCACATAGTTTGAGAAGCACCAATCTAAAAGACTCCTTTCTGCCTCCCGTCAGAAGAGATGAATTCATACCTTTTCCAAGGGTATTTGCACATAAGTAAATGGAACAAACCTGACTGGAATACAAACTTGGCTTTCCAATTTCATATTCTGAGCCATTATCCATCACACCACCTGCAAATCCAAGCTTACAGCACCTGGTATTCACAAGTGGTCACCAATCTAGGTACTGACTTAGGAAAGAAATAAATGAATAAATAAATCATTATCATTAAGATTAAAAGAAATTCCTCTTTCACTCAATCACTCTTGGTTATATTAAAGTCACACTTGGATATTATTTGTTGTTATATGACAACAATACCTAACAAAAGATTTCTAATATAATACTCAGAGAAGGCTTGGGTTTAACAATAAAAAATGTGAAAAAATTCCTTTTTAGTAAATTTACTATGTAAAATCTTTATTGCGACTTGAAGGTTTGGTTTCACTCACCATCATTAGACACAAAATAGCACAATAAATATTTTTTTCTTTGCTTCATCCTTGTATTTTGCTATTAATCTTTGACTGGCTTGTCTTTGATTGAGGAATGAGAAAGCCAAATTTGAATTCCAGTCAAATCCATTACATTCACTTACATACTAATACCCTTGGGAAAGGTATGAATCCACCACTTCTCCCCCCAGCTATGGGTAAATACCAGGACAAAATGAGTTCTATAGTCTTGGGTGGTAAACTGGTGTAGAAGGACAACTCTGAATTCAAAAACTGCGAAGGGTCGTTTGGAGACCTTGTGGCATACAGTGAAACAGATCTCTGTATTTGGATCTTCCAAAAAATGTGGTTTTGCACAAGCCTTCACCACTGTAATCAAGTGATATGTGAGGGTGGTCTGGCTGTTGGTTCTAAATGCTGACCTGATTGACTCTTATACATTGAAAATGATGGGAGAGTCCAGTAGTATATACATGTGTGTGTGTGTGTATATATATATATATATATATATATATGAAAAGTTATGGGTTAAATATCAGAGCAGGCTGGGCTCTAGCTGTGGTTGGCTACCAGTCTAGGAGAAGCACAAGCCTGAATTTAAAACCCAACCACCTGAAGCTGTACACAGATTGTTAGACATGGAGTGCTAATACCATGTCTGTAAAATAAAAAACACAATAGATTTTCCCAACTATGGACAATCCTACTGAAGAGTGATTATCCAGAATGTTGTTGACAACTACAAGCATTGGATCCAGGGAAGGATGGATGGATAGAAGTTATATATAAATAGTTTCCTATAAATAGAGTTTTAAATGGCAGGTATAATCTTGTCAATTTTAATATTTGTACCATTCAATTCTTGAATACTCCGACTTTCTTCAGGTGGATTTTAATCTGGATAACCTTTAAGGAATTTTAAACTGAATTCTTTAAGATTCTTCTCATTCTGTTCTTTATGTCTATGGTTATCTTGTTCTTTTTTTAGTACTGCTCAGTTATTGCTATGATGTGCACATAGTGTAATGACTATCAGTGCAGAAAGTGGGACCTGCATACCAAGCTCAAATTCCAGCCTAAGTCGTTGCATTCACTTTCACACAAATACCCTTTCTTCTTCCCCCAGCTATATGTTAAATAGCAAGGAGAGTATGTTCTCTAACCTTGCTTGGAAACCAGTCTTGAGAAGTATAACACTGAATTCAAAACCAATTGGCAATTGGGTTGGCAACTCCACACCATAAAAAGCCTTCTTGCTATGGCAACAACAGTACCAACACTAACCTGGTGAGGCTGTGGCTTTCTACTTCATATTCCTCTAACTTATTGTTGGACTTGTTTCCACTGAACCTATACTACCCAGCAAAGTGACTGAATCCACAATATGTTATGAAATTCATGAACCAATCTTCTAAGCTATCAATTTTCAAGAAAATAGAGTTTCTCTGTTAATATATGAGCCTCTTTATTGTAATGAAAACTGATCAATTCACATTCTACTTTATTCTGAAAGTTACTGAGTGATCAAAGAGCCTTACATCTATTCGACCAAATCAACTGATATATTGCAAATATATAGGAAGCATCAAAGAGACTGAATCAAACAGTGTACATGAATGGTAAATACAATCAAAAGAAATAGTGATGGATCATTGACTAGTGTATAAAAGCAACTGAAGATTAACAGCAGCCTATGACTGACTGACTGACATAAAGCAATGACAAAAGTAAATAAACTTTAAAGATTCAACCTCTTCTAAGAAGAGAAGGAAAAAAATGCCAAATTTTATCTTAATTGTTATAATGCATTTCTCAGAGTTTCATCTAAAATTATTGTTTTAATCAATATTTAAAGCGTTCACCTCTCTTGGATGTCATTTAATATTTATACAGATTTCTTCTTTCAAAAAATTATTATTATTATACTGTCATCATTTTTTTTCTAGTTTTAGTTCTTTAGTTTTTTTAATCCAACTAGCATAGTACCCATAAAAAATAATAGGATTTTTTTTTGTCTACTTTTCTTAAAATGTTTAAATTGTGATTTTTTTGTATTTTTATCTTCCTGTTTTTTTTTTTGTTTTACCTGCCCTTTCTTTTCATCAACAGTTGATTGAAATGCTTATAAAAATCTTTTAAGAGTTTCAAGTGATGAGTTTGTCTAGTTAGGATGTAATAAAATTTAAATAAAATTTTACATTTAAATGAACTATAATCAAAGTAGTGATAGTCTTTTTTTAAAACACACTAATATTATTTTAAAAAGTGCAAGGAGCTGTTTTTTTTTTTTTAAGAAAAACAAACCATTTTAAAGAAAATAACATCTTTCCTGCTAGATAGCCAAATTGGACATTTCTATTGACAACTTATGTCTTACTCATCGTTAAATTTGTATTTTATTTCAATGAAAAAGAATAAAGAGAAAATTTATCAAAGAAGTGGTGATAGATTTGTCTTGAACTTTAAAGTGATAACTATCTTTTTAATATGTAAAAGAAAATTTTAAATTTAATATATTTTTTAATACATCAATATTATTTAAAACATACAGGGTGCGATGGGTAAACTGTCTCCATTTTATATTTTTAATTTCACGCATGTGCATAGTTTTTGATTTTGTCAACTGCACAGAATAGTAGGGTCAATTGGGTACAATCTGTGAGAAAAAGAGTACCATGACACAATTCACTCCACTAGATTTTTGGAAACAACATGCTGTACTGCTTGGTATTCATGCCAGAAACTCCAATACAAACATTTCAGAGTGTTTGGGTATCAATCTGAGGACAGTCCAGAGGATTTGGAAAGAGTTGAATGAATCTAATGGTGGTTACAAAGGTATGGCAGCTTGAAAAACTCACTCTGATCATTCTGATAAGAAAAGAACTGAATTTGTTGGTGGGGGCCTCAGAATCAACACGGAGTCCTATATCAAGTGCCTTGAGGAGGTAGTGTTTGCCTGGGTTAAAAGGATGGCTGCTGGAAGATCTTATATCTAGCAACAGGAGAGCCCAGTCACAGCAGTAAGACATTTTCTGCAACCACATCACCTCTTAAATCTGGCCATTTCACTCTCCAGACTGCAACCCCCTTGATTATATGTGTGGAGCACAGTTGAGTGAGAGACTAACAAAACTCTTTTTAACACCAAAGATGAACTGAAGGCAAGGATTATGGCAGTATTCACCAACTTAAATAAGCAAACCATCCAGAAGAGTTGCAGGAGATTCCGAAGTTATCTGGAGGCTGTGGTTGAAGCCAATGATGATTTTATTGAATAAATTTACTCTTTAGTATTTCAATATATTTTTGTGTAATTTTTGTAAATATATCTGTTAAAATGAGATGCCAGTGTTACTTTCATTTTTGACTTATTTAGATGACAATTTATCCATCGCACACTGTACAAGTAACTACTTCAAATAATTATATACATTACAAAAAGAAAGTAAAATAAAAATCTTAAATTAGTATTTCCAAGTTAATTTTACCTTATATTCAAACAGTAGGGTAGTGATGTAAAAGATATGTCATAGCAGGACCCTTAATTTTATATACCTGATTACTTTAGTGTGACCACTGACAAAAATAAATAATTAAAATATAAATGAAACAATGAACCAATCAAAAAATAGACAAGTGACATTGGATTTTAGTCTGATGATATCCTTCTAGAGGAAATGTGTAACAGAATTTTTCCACTTTGTCATTTATTTGTTTAACATTGTTCTGATATATAAAAAATTATATATCTTATTCTCCTATTGCATTTTATATAATAAAGCTATAATTCTTCTTTTTCTACAACTATACGATCTTTTCAAAATTTGTTCTCTCTTTCCAGGTTTTTGTTGTAGTTATTTCATGTTCACACCTAACAGACAAGTATTCTTATTCGTTTCAAAGTACATTTTTCAATCCCTTAATTCTTTGCCCAGTTTCTGAAAATTGTCATTTGCTATTCATATTTGCTTTGGATGTCAGTGTCACACTTTCTGTCATCTGTTGTTATTATCCAGACAGTTAAATTTCTGCAGCTACTTGATTTTTACATCCCTGATATGTAATTCACACTTGTGTTGTCCCTTTTACCAATAACCATGTATTCTATTTTTGAAATCTGAAAGATTCTCAATTCCAAACATATGTCTGTCCCCAAATGTTTTGAATAATAGATTCCTCATTATTACTACTACTACTACAATAATAATAAATAAAACAATAACGGATTCAATTTATATTATTTTGCCTAATCCATCAGAAACAGGATTTCAAAGGCTGAGCCTTTTTAATGTTAATATTTCTATAAAAGAAGAGATATGCTTGGTTGATTTTCTGTTGTGCAATCAGTGAGAGTTTGAAGGAGATTTATTGAAGGTTTTTTTTTTGTCAATGAGCTTCAATTACTATATTCCATTTATTCCTTTGTATTTCTTTCAATAGCCCTTTGTACTTCAATAGTTCCTCTGTAATTTAGATGGATATGATCATAAGATAGGCCATTATAACATTTATTATGATTGTTATCAATATATTATTTTGTTCCAATTTGTGGCTTGTTATTCTTGGTTCATGTTGGATTCAAAACTCTTTCTGGCATGCATTCTCTACTTTGTTTTTAATTATGAATTTTATAAATTGTGAATATTTAACCTTTAACAAGTCAGAAAAAGCCTAAAACTTCATTAATTCTCCTAATGTCAACTACTACAATTGCTTTTCATTTTTGTTATTAAGTGTCCAAGCATTTATTGTACATGTTCTGGTAATGATTATTAGTGTCATTGCTACAATTATTATCACAAACATGATGACTCAGTCATCTTGACAGAGTAATGGTTAACAAGGCTACTTTGGTCAACTATTACAACTGAGTAATGAGTTCCATTCTTACTGGGTTCTGTATACAAACATTCAATAAAAAATAATCTAACAAGAGCTAACATGCCATAAAATCAACCAACATAATTTAATACTGTGTCTATTATTAAAACATCCACTATATATAGCCCAGTCATTATTACCCCTTGCAAAGTCACATTCCCCCTTAACAAAAAAATTTTTCTAATCATAAGAGGCTTTAAGTTATTCAATTTTATATTAAAAAAGTTAACATGCTTTTTGCTTGTAACAAGAGCTAAGAAGCCTTCTTCTACTGTGCCATGTCCCTTCAGGAAATGAGCGATATGGCTCTTCACAACTTCCTATCCTTTGTTAGTAAGATTTGTCTTTTTGCTATCCCTTCCAATCCCTGTTCTGACATCTCTTTATACAAACTCATTAGGTAGCTTACTCTTTGCTTTTCTCTGTTCCTCTTACTTTCACTATTTCATGAATGCTAAATTCTCCAAGCCCTCTTTCCATGACCTGAGTAAGACGATAAACTACATCCAACAGCAAGGCCTCTGATCAGGAGGTTCTGAGGAGCGTGGAACCACCTCTTAATTGCTGGTGTTCCCAGGTCCATTCTGGCCCAGGGTGGTAGCACCTGTTAGGGTCCTAGCTATGGGCAATTAGTTAACCCCCAAACTGGGGTCAAAACACTATGAAAGTGTAAGAATAGTTTTTAATATCAGCAATGAATTTTTAAAGAAAAAATTACCAACAATACATTTTTTGGAAAAAAAAAATATTACCAGCAATATATTTTTGAAGAAAAAAAATATATTACCAGCAAGACATTTTTGAAGAAAAAAAATGTATTACCAGCAATAAAAATCTTGTTGGCATTAAATAACCCATTGAGTTTGATATACCGTAAAACAAACCAAACCCTCTTTCCTCATTATGTGTCCTAGAAATTTCAACTGTCACTTTCTGGTTCTAAGTATCAGTATCCTTATAGGAGAATCCTGTTTAATAGACTATTTTCAAAACTGAGAGTAACATCTCTTGTATCAATTATCCAACCAGAAGAATCTAATCTGATTCAAATTGGGACAAATATTTTTGTGCAAAACCTTCTGAACATAAGGATCAACAGATACACCAGATTATTAAAAACATCTAAAAATTGTGTTTTTGTAAAATATGTTGAACAAACAGAGTTCTACTACAGCTTAGTATAGAAGAGCTTTAGGTTTCATGCTTTTCATCTTTTTTGTTATGAATAAATCAGTGAAGCTATTTTTCCTCAAAATACTTAACCTAGATTAGATCAGTTTTACAGAGTAAAAGCTCATTTCAATTTCAGTTAAGTTTTTGGTCATTCTGATTTTCATTAAAAACCTTATAGAGAAATATTCTGCAAAATTCAATCAATCTTTTTCTAATCTTGCTCCTAACATTTCCTTGCTAATCTTGAAAATAATTTCTATTATATGTCTGCCATTCTTTACACTATAACAATGTTTGCAAGTTTGAATCTAATTTAGTAATCACAATTTCATATAATGCAATATTATTTTATATAGCATTTCACATTTGTGCATCTATTTTATATCTATCATTAAATTGAATTATCCTTCCTAATTTATCCAGAAATAAATCAATATACTTGAAGTTTAAAAGTATATTATTATACTCCTAGTCAAAATCTTAAGACCAGATACAAAAGGGTTGAAAAAATATAAAATACTGTTACTTTAATTGAAATATAGTTAATCAACAAACAAATAAAAATTTCAAGCTTTTTTTATTTATTTCTATGAATATACTTATTACTTATGCTGTTACTGCTACTACTATTCTTCTTATTCAAATTAATTTTACCTTTTACTACACACACACTATATATATATATATATATATATATATATATATATATATAAAATACAGTATTCTTAAAAATCCATCAGGTCAGGTTATAATTTATTTCATCCTTCATATATATATATATATATATATATATATATATATATATATATATATATATATATAGATACCTAGTGAGCCAGACAAACCTACCTAGGTTTCAATTTAAACGGATCGTCAGGGAAAGTTTTTGAAACAAGTCTAGTATATATATATATATATATATATATATATATGAATGGTTGCTGAAAAGTTTCACTAGATGAAGAAGAATGATCTAGAAACTTGCTATTCTAAATACTCACTCCACAGTTCAACACACTTAGGGTGCCATTTCTCAAGTTACTTTAATCCTTCATAAAATATTCACATATTAGGTGATTGAAATACTGATTTTAAGAAGTGGGTTGAGTTAAGAGTTTTTCACCACCCCCTTGCATATATGTGTATTTATATAATAATAGTATTAATAATAATAATAGAACTTAAAAAAATATGTGAAAATTACAAGAATTTTATGTATTTTTATAGGTCAGTATGACTTGTGCCAAAAAGTGCTCAATAGATAACAACAGTTATAATCTACTATCTATATTTCTCATGTTGTCTGTCTGTGTGTCTGTCGTGGACGTTGTTACCTCGCCCAGGCCACATTTTTCACCCGATTTCGATGCGGTTTTCAACACAAGTTTGCAAATGGCTGCTGTAAGGACATGACGGAGCCCGATTTTTGAGTTCAGAATCAAAAAAAAAAAAAAAAAAAAAAAAATCGATAATCGAAAAAATTCTGCTTACAGAAGGAATGATCGCATTTCAACCAAATTTGACACCATCTTAGAGTCTACTATTAGAAGTGTTGTCCAGAAGTTTCATGACCACGGACCCCTAAACAGCGCGGAAAATCGATAAAACCCAAAAACCAATACGCCCAGATTGCGTCTGAACCGCATGTCGGTTTTTAGCGAAAACCAAGGGGATTTATGAAGAGGCCATTGGGGAGTCATCATGTGAAGTTTCAACTCTGAGCACCCCCAAGCAGAGTGCAAATTGACAATCGGTCAACCCTTAAAAATGTTTTTTCCGGTTTTTTGAAGCTGATCGTATTGTGTTTATTTTGTTTAGTTCTTTTTTTGTAACAGATTTAATGTTTACTATAGAGCTTAGAAAAAGTTGGCAGTGTGATATAGGCAAGAAGTAAGGCATGTAACAACATCAGCACGGCAAAGGGCATTCCTCTAAAGGCAAGGAAGGGCAAAAAAATTTTAAGTCAAGTGATAGCAATTTCTGTATTAGTTGTACTATTTTTGAATCAAGCACGGGCAACGCCAGGCCATGCTGCTAGTATTCAATAAACCAAGAATAGTTCAAATGACTTATCTGGTTAGCTGACTCATTAGTTTCACATTGAAACATTCATTAGGGCCAGATATTTGATAAATCTGTTGAACTTATTATCAGATCTCATATTTAGGTATATATCATATTGAAATTTGAAAGTTAGAATTAATCTTCATTTATTCAGAAAGAGTACAAACATAAGTTCAATAGATTTATCAAACATCTGGGCTTGACGAGCATTTCTGGCATAAAATACTGGAGTTGGCTAACCAGATAAGTCACATGAACTTTTGATTTATTGAACATTATATATATATATATATATATATACACACACACACACACACACAAACAAACACTGAGGATTACTCTATTATTCTCTTGATTTTGATTTGCTAATCTGCTTATTATAATTAGTATTATCATTGTTTCTGTTGATTTACCAATTTTTGCAACTATAATTAACTTGTGTGATTTTTCTTTTATTATACTCTTCTCATTGGCTGTCCATTGCCACAATTACAATTGTATTTGTAACTTTACCTGATGCTTTTTTAGATATCATTATAACTAAAACCAATTGTGTCTTTTCACTAGATTCATTTGCTTCTATTTACAATCTTATTTTACATATGATGAGAAAAGAAAAGAGCATAGTTGAATAGAGCAACTGATATAACCTACACAAATTAATACCTTGTTTGCCATTCTGTACCTTTATTCCTCTTCTATTCTTATTCCTTCTCCAAGACCCAA
Source organism: Acanthosepion pharaonis (assembly GCA_903632075.3). Classification (NCBI taxonomy): domain Eukaryota; kingdom Metazoa; phylum Mollusca; class Cephalopoda; order Sepiida; family Sepiidae; genus Acanthosepion; species Acanthosepion pharaonis. The sequence continues at coordinate 3,809,500 of CAHIKZ030004539.1, forward strand.
AAATCTTAATCCTACCATCATCATTGGTCCTATAACCAGATATGATCATAGGATCACTGCTCAGCTGTGCACCTGACAAACTACTTTCACATGTCTTGGTTGGAGAGGTCTTCACTCAAGCATGGCATGTCATACATAAACCTAGAAGAGTCCAACTCTCTCCAGGTCAGACCATAGTTGATATACTCTGACTTGAAGGCTCACCTTCATTACAGACACATTGCCATTGATTGCATCAATACTGTATGTCAAAGATATATATATTTTTTATTCATATTTATTATTGTTATTATTATTAAAAACAAGACTCATAAAACAGCCCTCTTTTTATCAAACCAATATTCTGGTATTAGAATCATGGTACACTACATTTTTCAACCATTACTACTAATTTTTTTTCTTAAGCTTTTTCTTGAGAAATCCTTGTGCTCTGATGACTAATAATATTTTTTTTTATTTTTTACATATTATAATTTCTATTTTTTTGTATTTTAATATATTTAGTGTTTTTTAGTCAGTTTTATCAATTTTTAATCATATTAACATTTCTTTAAACATTACTTATACCTTTTTAGCATTTTTCCAAAATTATTACCATAATAATAATTTTCATGGTTTTACTGTCAATAATATCTTAATATTTCCATTATAACTACTTTTCTCCTGACAGAAATTTAAAAAATTATTATTATTTATTTGTTTATTTATTTTTTATCTCTATCAATCAAATCCTATAAGCAGAAAGTAAAAGATTTGTTCCAATTTGCTATCTTTTTCATAAAGAAAAGAATAGAATATACTATTCTTGAGGGAAAAAAAGATGTAAGTAAAACATATGCTAAGTGGTTAAGAAATAAAAAAAAGACTTAAGTTTAAGTAAAACCCATTTCTGTCCTACCAATACACAATGGCAGATTTTATACATTTTTGATTTTAAGCTGCGAAGAGTCCTTAATGCAAATCAATGATCATCGTTCTTTCTTTCTGTACCACAAGTGAACACACATCAGCTAAGCAAATTGGAAAGAAATCTCATAAATAGAGGAGACTGCATTAAAGAAATAAAAAGGTTACAAATAACAACAAGGGATGTGTATCATGTTGTTTCATCACTTCACTAACTTACTTGGGTTTATTTCTTTATATCATTGAGATAAGTAACTTGTTCATTCTTGACAAAGATTTTTACTTGAAGTGTACATTGCAATTCTGTTATCTTATATATATTACAATTTGGAACCATAAGAGATAGGTTCAGGTATTCAGCAAAAAATGTGACTAAAAGAATTTCTATTGGCATGCCTTTCATTTCAGGTGTTCCCATTGATTCAAACTATTTTTTTAATGTTTCAATGACCCAAATGTCTGACAAAGAAACTTTAGAAGAAAAAATGAAAAAATAAAGAAAAGTAGCACAGATAAAACTTGAACCAAAAACTAATAAAAAGTATGTTTCTTACATATATTCATATATTTACCATGAGTGAAGAATAATTCTCTCCTTCATATATATATATATATATATATATATATATATATATATATATATATATATAATAAATTTTAAAAATTAATGGATTTATTTTTAAACAACTTTTATTCACACACACACACACACACAGAGCAACACAAATATTTCTGGAAATTAAATATGTTTGTCTGTCTGTCAAGTCACTCAGTGTTTCCCATGTCTCACTAAACATTGTATACATCTCTAAAGATTTATTTCTTATCAAGGATTTCTTTCTTTGATGATTTTGGATAGCACCTTCTGTATGTATGCACATATCACAAAGAATTTGAAACCCGAAGATGAAAATTTACTGAAATTTCCGAGTCTTCCAAAGTATACATCCAGGATAATATAACATCTTTTTTTAATCTATTGTTATTATAATCAATTTTATATATCTGCTTTTTTTTTTTAATACTAAAAATCACCTGATACAAGCCTCAAAAGCCATTCAAGATAGAGGTTTACTTAATGATGTGTGTGATAGGAATGTAAAAGTAAGTAGTAAGAAGCAATGATTAGGAACATAAGGAGGATAGATAATTATTGAACTTTGACATCAAGAGATTATGGTTATAGTATTCAGCGAAGTATCCAGGTGGGAATCTGTTCCATAAAGTGGCAGTTCTTGGGAAAAAAAAACCTATCAGAGTGGAACTTCCTTCATACAATTGGAATAGGGATGAAATGTGGGAGATTTGACTCTGTGGATGAAGCATGGTGAGTCCGAGCTGTAAAGATCTGAACTGGTAGAACTAAAGAATAGAACACATCTGGAAAATTTTCCATGGAATTAGTGATAGACTTGCAATGTTGTATGTATGAAAAAGGGTGCAGAGTGGAAAATAAGTGACCCCCACCCCCCAGAAGACAACAAATGATTCTGAACTCTAAAAATGTGAGGATTGAGAAAATCTAGTAGATATATCTATCCATTATTTTATATCAGAGAAATGGTGATGTTGTGACTATTTTGGTTGATTCTAGGGTTTAGAAAATTGTTGGGATGCCATGTGGGGTCATTTGTCATATCACTAGTCCAAGGAGATTGCTTCTTTATTCAGTATTTTCTTGTAATATCAGATTCTTACAGCTATATATTAAAATGGGTTATTAAAATATACACATAATCTTGTGACAAATGATATTTTGCCAGAGAATACAAGAAAGTGAATTTTTCATTGAAAGAAAATAAACATCAGACAACATTATTTAAAAAGAAGCAAAACAATGGAGTCAAAAGAAGAACTTACCTCTTTCTTGGGAAATTTAGGACATGAGTTTTTATATTTGGAAGCTTTAAATCTCCAAGCCATGATGGATAGTGTTACTTTAGCTGTCCACTGATTATTCTGCAGTGAATTTTTGCTCCAATTTTATTGGCTGCTTTTTGCTCAGCTTGAGTTCAAACAGTGTATGTTTTTTTTTTTTATTTGTTCTTTCTTTGCTTTTATGTATTTACTTATTTTCTGTAGTTGCCTGCCTTCCTTTCTACCTGGTATCTGCAAAGAAGATGAAAAGAAATGATAAATGGATAATCATAGGGAATGAAAAGGTTTGTGTCTTATGAATCAAGGGGTCAAGGAATCTACTGTTATATCTTTCATTAGTTCTACAAATATGACCACTGAGTCATTCGCAGGATCCCCTGGAATGCCTCGCCTCCCATTAGTAAAAATGGTCCTAGTTAATGACAAGTTACTTCTATTGTACATAATGTTACAACATTTCTTTCAATTTGTAACAGGATTTATATAAAAAAAAAAAGTTACAAGACAACTGACACCTATAAAATAAGGTCTTTAGTAAACACTTTGGAATGTAATTTAGATATATGCAATATGGAATGTAGACTTGACTGCTAAAATGTCTGGTGATAAGTCAATCAAATTGATTGTATTCAGCACTAATGACCAGTATAAATGTTATATCTTTCATAAAGACTTTAAAATAATAAATAGTAAACGCTCTCTCAATTTAAAGCAACAGACTTTGTACGGACTTAAATTATCTCTAATCAGGGTATATGTTTAAAAAAAATTAATTGAAGGTTTGTATTACTATTAAGATTTGCATAAACTGACTAAGATAAAAGCAATAGTTTAAAGATGATTTTCTTGCCTTTAAATTATATGAAGAGCAAAATATTGTATTAAAGGAAAAGACGACATGAACATGCTGAAATGCAATATTGGAAAATGAAGAAAATGATATAGCACAAAAAATCTTTCATAATGGCTAACAATAAGAATATGTTTTCTTTTTTTTTTTTAAGCAACTCACCACTAGCAAGGCGGGAGTGCCACTAGTACATAAGGGGCTACAAAAAGTGTAAGTAAGGGTAGCAGGGTGGGTAGAGAGGAAAGAATAAAAAGAACAGAGGAGGATAAAGAAGAATGATGATCAAGTCAACAGAAGATGTTGATTGACATTACATTTAAATTTTTGAAGATTATATATACCAGAAACCAAGAAAATGATCTGAAATATAGAAAAAAAAATACTTTCATTTGTGTTTAATCAAATTTGAACAAATGAAAAATTGCTGTAAAATACACAACACATGTACATTATATATATATTCTCTTAATTTTTCTATCAATTCTTATCTAAAACTCACTATTTTTGTTAGAAAATAAATATATTTTTTAAGCAAACTACTTCAAGTATTCAGCATTCACAGCTGCTTTAAACCAACAAGCATCATCTGAAATGGAACTGTACTGTCTGCATCAACTACAGTAATTTATAATCAATATATCTATTGTTTAGCAAGTAATTTCCCTCTGTTCTGCTTATAATGTTACTCTGATTGTCTGCCAACAGTTCTGAAGTTTTCACAAAGTAAAAATGGCTTAACAGGCAATTGAATATAAGGAAATAATTTAATGAGTCATAAGATTTTCAAAATTTCTGAGAAATTTAAAAAAATGATATTATTATTATTATTATTAAACAGAATTCATAAAAACAACATTTTCAAAATTTATATCTTAATATGCTTTTAAGTAATGTTTTTCATGACCCATTAGATTGCCAGTGTGCCATATTAAGTAATCCTCTTCCATGGCATCTCTCAAAACAATGTGATTAATTAATTTTCTGTTGCCTATCTCCTTTCTAAGCAACATACATATGAGCGTAATAGTTTACATGGTGCCAGCAGCAAATAACAATGCCTAATTTAACCAATTACTGAATACCCAAGAGCTTTACAAAACTGAAAGGCCTCCAACTACCTTGCCATTTACTTATAGCTGGCAAGGAAAAGTGGATTTATGCCTTCCCCGAGGGCTGCAGTGTGAAGTGATCTTCAGGCATTTAATAGAAATTTTGTTCATGGATTTTGTTTTTCTTTTTAAATGAAATAGATGTTAATCCATGTAAATATTGAAATAACTGATTTAAAATAATATAAAAAATGTTGGTAACTGTACTTGTGTACAATATGCCTTTTCCACAGTCTTAAAGACTTTTTTATGACTATGATTTGATTATTCCTTTTTACTGAATGTTGCCAACAGTCTTTGTCATATCTTTTACCTCCCACTTATTTGCCCATTTTAGAAGAACAACAAGAACAAGAAGTAGTTATGGAGATAGGACCTGTTACAATTCTATGGGACTACACAATACACAGTGATAGAACAATCAAAGCCAACTGCCCAGACATTGTTATTAGAAACCACAAACAAAAAAAGTGCCTCCTTATTGATATGCCAGTCCCTGCAGACTGCAATGTATCTTTGAAGATATTCAAAAAGCTGTCAAAATACAAGGACCTTGAAACAGAAATCTCAAAAATGTGACACATGGGAACATCAACAATCCATGTTGTAGTTGGAGCCCTAGGATTGGTTGGAAAAGATTCCAGTAGACTAATTGAAGGGATTCCTGGAAGTCAATGCCTTGAAGAGACACAAAAAATTGTTCTCACAAGTACAGCCCACACTTTACGGAGGATTTTATCTACGTAATTTTTTTTTTTTTTTTGTCAGTAGAAAGTGTCACGATTCCATTTCTAACCTTAGGTCCCTGGGTGGGACCCAGAAAGAAATGTGTAAACACCAGAAATCAAAGGAAATAAAAAAAATAATTATATTATAATAAATAAAGGTCATTTTACAAATAGAACATTTCAATAAAAATTTAAAATAAAAGCTTAAAAATAATTTTTCTGGTTATTTACAAACTTAGATCTTTATAAGAAAACTATCATTTAAATAAAAAAGTAGCAACTTCTTATTAAGGATGGTTCATTTTGGAGGTACATTTGAAATGTGTCTAACTACTGGCTGAGAAGAATTTAAAAAAAGTTAATTTGCATTTTCTTTAACGTCACCCGTTTTGTTCCTTCCTACATCAAAATATTACATAAGCTTTTATTTGCACTTAAAAATAACCTTTTAGCTACATTTGTTTTTGTGTATTTTATACAAAGCCAGTGAGTGCTAGTGAATTCAGAATCAATATTGCAAGAAATGATTGAAGATTTAGGCATAGACCAAAAATAAAAGTGGGCATAACCGGTGAAAAGCACAAACCCTATGAAATGTCTTGAAAACCCTATTAGATAAAAATACTTGTTTTGGAGATTTCTCATTTCCATTATTACTTATTTTGGGCAAATTACAAGTTTTGTAATAAGCAGAATTGTATCTGATAGAAGACATTACAAACCTTTTATGCTTCAATCTAAACTCAGTTACTGACTGTTTCTGGGAAAATTAAATTTCCTTTTTAAGTGAAATGAAGAATATTTTTATAGCAGAAGAACTGAATTTAATAGCAAACTTCATCTCAAAGGAAAAGTGATTGAAAACATGATATTGTGGGATTCTCTCTCTCTCTCTCTATATATATATATATTTATTTGGTTGGATACATGTGAGTTTGTTAGCTCTATCTCTGGATAGATGTAGTTATGTTAGCTCTATCTCTGATATTGAGCGCTTTCTAATAAGTATCACGCATATAATATATAAATAATTATACATATATATATTTATTTATATACTCTTTTCACACACATATATATATATATATATATATATATATATATATATATATTAGTTAAATTTCTAATTCTGACATGAACTCAGTTTGTGTACTGGGGTTGAATAAGACTGACAAAAGTATGAGGTAATTTAGAATTTGGGGATTTACTACTATTTATTTGCTCTATATAATAAATACATTGAGTTCTTTTTGTGGATCAGTTTTAATATTTTATATTACTCGGATCCGCTTGGATTATATACCAACAGATTAATTACCTTTACTATATGAATAAAAATGACAAGAGCAAAACTATACTTAGTTGAAGTATAGATTTCCTCTGCTTGTTTTTTTTTTTTCTATTCATTTACAAATACACTTCATCTGAGAATATATATATATATATATATATATATTAGTTAATTATGTGTTTTGTAATCCATATGGTTAATTCCAAGGAGGATATAATCCAGAGAGCTCAATGTAAAAATATATATATATATATATATATATATATATATATATATATATATATATATATATATATATTTGTATTTGGGCAGTTATTCCTCTTTTATAAGACTTTCATTGAAGACAACTGACAAGGCATTTCAATTAAGCATTTTATTAAATTATTCCTGTATTTGTATAAGTGATCACTTTCTGGATATAGACTGTGCAAAAATTGTCCAAATGATCTGTAGATCTGACCACTCTTTGCTAATCTATTCGCCATTATCAAGGATGCTTTTTTTTTTTGTTTAACTGAAAATGTAGATATTTCAAGAAGATCACTTACTTTCTTTTATTAGACATTGAATTGTGTCACTTTATGTCCTCCATAGTTTGACTGACTTTTTAGCTAACCTGATGAATGATTTTATAGAAACAAATGTATACTGTACTGATTAAAATAAATATAGCTTTTAAATTCACTAAAAACATTTAAATATTTTTTTAAAAGAAACTAGTTATAATAAAAGAAAAGGTAAAACTGTGACTAACAAGAAAAAAAGATTTTTTGGCACAGTTTATAAAAAGGTAACGGGAATGTTTCATGCTGGAGATTTTTGTTGATCATGTGGACCAGATAAATTTGATGATAATTAAATGAAGTCTTGATTACTTGAGAATAATCAATTTTATATGACATGGGAGATAGCAAACATACTTAACAAATTTAATATCCAAATAAAGCATTTGTACCAGTTTAGTTCAGTTGACTGAAAAATGGCAGATGGCAAAATGGAAATTATGTTATTCAAAAATAAGTCTTGTACTTAATAAGCTTAAAGTTAGTTAAAGTGACATTTATAACAACATTTCATTAATTTTTTTTCATTTGTCATAAACAAATAAATATTCTTTAATTCTATTTAATGTTCTTTAATAATTACTATGATCACACTCATCTATTGTAATATGTTGTAATTTATTTACCTTGCTTGTGCTGAATACAGATATAATTTAAAATTGATCAAGAATATACACAAATTCAGTTTTAACTAAGAAACAAAAATGGTGGGAGAAATACTTATAAGACTGTTGTGCATTTCTGAAGTCATATGTAGATTTTAACAGAGAGTCATATCTTTTGGTGCTAAGATTGTACTGAGTTACAGTTGATAAAATTGATTGTGGAAAGGTCATTATGTTTATAATATTATAATTTTATATATATATATATATATATATATATATATATATATATATATATAATAATGTTTATAGTTCAACAAGTATCCTCAACTTTGTTGTTAGGATCAGCCTGGGTTTTATGCTTTTTCTAATTTTAACAAAATTTCTAAATAAAAGACAATGAAGATATTTTTGTGATCATTTACTAAAAATTTGTTTCAATTCTATTTGGGTTGACAAATGGAATTTCAAGACTGCTAACAGAGGTCAAAAGTCAAATCAGTAATGGTAGCACTCAATTTTGCTTGGCTTGCCAAACCACACTTCTATTGATAATCAATAAACTATTTTATAAGAAAATTGTCTCTCAGTGGAAAAATGCTTTTTTGAGTCAGAACTGAACACTAGATTTAAAACCAGTTTAAAATAATTGTGACTGAAAATAAATTCTATATAGAAATTATAGGTTTTCAATATTGTGATTTGGTTAAATAATCAATAATTTTGAAGGGGTTGAAACCTCTGAATATTTACAGGAATCTTACATCAAACACCTACTCCTGATAACACACACACAAAAAAAAATCAGTTGTTAATCACTGTTAATATCTATGGACTTCATTTTATATATTCTTATTTCCAATATAACTTGTTGCAAATGTCTACTACTCAAAAGATTGCAGGACATTGCATAAGAAATAGGAACCAAGGAAAAAGTTCCTCATAAATAATAGAATGGTTAACAAAAAGAGAAGCATTTAATTTTATTCAGTTATTTTTATGTTAAATGACTGAAAGCCATTTGTGATTTCTACTTGGTTATCAAAGAGTTTGATAAAGATAAAAAAATGGTAATGGTTAAGAGTATGTTGGACAGAAATTGGAAGAAAATTGATAGCTAATGGGGTGAAAGCTTTAACTAAAAAATGAAAATTATTTTAAAATTCGAATTTTAGTACTATCTCACTGAAAAACTAAAAATAATGCAGTATTTTATATAAAAATAATACTTTGAAAACTGTTTAAAAACCCAAAACAAGCAATATGCAAGCAAAAAGAGTTAAACATTATTATATTTTACAATAGTTGAGTAGATAAACTTAGCATATATATGTTGGCTAATTTTAGGCCATTGACCGCATAGAAATGATTGAAGACTCACAAAAAAAAATCTTTAGGTTAACAGAATGGATTGTAATCAAGCAAATTGAAGTAATTGGAAAACAAGAGAAAAACAACTATGGAAAAGAGTTTGATAAAGATAAAAAAAATGGTATTGGTTAAGAGTATGTTGGAAAGAAATTAGAAGAAAGTAAGAAAGCCAAAAGAAAAAAAAATATCTAAAGAAGACAAAATATAGAAGATTTGAAAAAAATGAATGAAGAAAGCAACAAAATAAAATATTAAGAGAAAAAAAAAACTTAAGAAAGAAATGATAGAAAACATAAAAGGAAATAAAATAAAGTGAATAGTATAAAGGAATTGAAAAAGATAACAGAAATAAAAGGAAAGGAATGAAAGAAAGAAGAGTAAAAATGGAAGGAAAAAAGAAAGAAATGAAGATGGGGAGAGAAAAAAAAATGGAAGATAGAAATGGAATTAAAAAAGGAAAAAATGAAGTCTAATTAAAAGGAATAAGATGAAAAGTAATGAATTAAAATTAAGAAAAATGAAGAAAAACCACATAACAGGAGAAAAAAAATAAAAGAATGAAAACAGAAAGAAAATGAAATTAAAAAAAAGAAAAATGCACAAGTGAAAACAAGACTCACATGTGAAGAATAAAAAGAAAGAAAAGAAAACTTAAAACAATTCTTAAGAAAAGAAAAGAATAAAGAGAAACTAAATAACGGTTAAAAGAATTCAACATGCTTGTAAAAATGAAAATATAAAAAAAATAAATACAAATCAGAAAATAAAATAAAGAGAAATACAAGCAGACAAGAAATTGTGTTGTATGATGAACTGGAATCTTTCAATACAATCTTTGCCAAAAATTAAGATGCAAGCACTAAACCCAAGAGGCTTTTCATTCAGCTCAGAAATAAAGGAAAATTTCAGCTTCTAGAAATTGCATAATAAAGAACTATAATAAAGCCTCCTATATGCAAGCTGCCAACTAACATCTAAGTAAGTTAGGTCAGTGTGATATTATGGCTGTAGACAAGGTATAGTGGAAGATATCAATATAAACATTATAACCTCCTCAGAGAGAGCAAAAGAGATAAAGTGTGTGTGTGTGTGTGTGTGTGTGTGTGTGTTTGCATTTCATTAAATATTGTGTTTAATTGTTGCTTTTCCATGTAGCACTGTTTTTCTTATCACAGAAAATGCACAAAAGCTTTCTGGACCTTACTGACCTGAAGTCAGGCATTAATTTACCTTAGACAAACACACAAATACAAACAGACATATATAGATGGTGTTAACACTGCATGATGACTGTCAGTTTAATGCCTGAATGTTATCTTCAAAATATATATATATATATATTTTAAGCGTTTCATCCCAATCAAGGCAAGAAGCCACTAGCATGCAAGGGATTACAGAGAATTGGAGTGAGTCCAAATAGGAGTGATAGAGGAAAGGATGAAGAGAAGGATAGATCAAGGTATCTGGAGACGTCGATTGACATTACATTTGAATAGTTGAAGATTATAGCTATCAGGGAAACAGGAAAAGGGGAGGTGGTTCCATAGGTGAGAGGTGTGAGACATGAAGCTATTGGAGTAGAGGAGACGGCTACATTTAACAGTTTTGACAGTGAACGGGTGTGAGTGAGATGCCAGCCTAGTAGAACGATTAAATTCATGAATTCTGGGAACCAGCAAAAGCAGCTCATTGGAACAGTTACGGTGAAAGTATTTGAAAAAAAAAAAAAGGGCCAATTACAATACATATCCATCTCTGGATCTTATCAAGAACCTTGAGACAAACAGAAGGGGCACCGGACCATATATGGCAGCAATATACTTTTAAGGTATGCTATATTAATGAGTAAAAATGCACAAAATTCAAAGATAGACCATGTAAAAAATATAAAAGTGGACACTGAGTGACTACTTTATACATACTTTTCAAAAAGAAATGATTAACCAAAGTAAAATTCCTTAATCAGATTTCTAGATATATATATATATATATATATATATATATATATATATATATATATATATATTTTAATTCTGAAAAGAAATTATTTTTGATGTTAAATCTGCATAAATAGTTGGTGCTGGTAAGACAGGTCATGCTTACTCTAGGATCTACTCCAGATAACAGGCATACCATTCAATCCACATTAGCAATAGTATGCATCTACCTTTTCACTATGTATCCTTCAATATAGGTCAGTTTTTATGTTTTTAGTTGGCTTCAATTTTCAATCCAGCAACTTCCTATTCAGTATTTTATTGGTCTTTTCCTTTTGTTATACAGTTTGGTATTTTAATTCTGTCATTCAACATTCTCTCTACTGACATGCATGTTTGTCATTTCTGCAAAGAGACCCTGTTCCAAAAATTACGATGTCTATATTGACAAATATATTAGATTTTCCAATGCAACATTTTGAAAAAACTTACCAAATTATTTCTCTCTCACTCTTTTTTATATATATATATATATATATATATATATATATATATATATATATATATATAGGTAAGTATATTTTATTGTTCAACAGGAAAGTAATGCCAGAATGAAAGCCTACACAGTGTTTGTAAGTCTTCTATAGAACAATATAGAAGTTATTTGGTATAAATGTTAGGATACATTAAGGGGGTCAAAAGTTACTTGAAAAAGTACATAATTTAATAAAAGTTCAGATAATGGCTATGTCTCTTCCTTAGACCTTAACTGACACAAATCATTGGAGCACTTTGTATGCAACAATAATGTGCTGTTTCTATGGAAGTTACAAACAAGTTTGTCTCTTTAGGGATTCTTATAACAAGATATGACACCTAGATTGTATATTTCACAAGTATGCATATGTACTAGCATCAAAGAGTGTTCATAAGTTTCACAGAAGCATTTGCATCAAATAAATAAAATGTTAGAAGCAAGATCAAAGCCAACTTTTTAGTAATCCTTAAGAAGCTATTAATGGATTATGCAAATAAACATGGAAAGATTAACAGAATTTTGTCCTGGATAGGATGATAAACTACATCCGACAGCAAGGCCTCTGATCAGGAGGTTTTGAGGAGCGTCGAACCATCTCTTAATTACTGGTGTTCCCAGGTCCCAGGGTGATGTGTCTCAGCTATGGACAAATAGTTAACCCCTAAACTGGGGTCAAAACACTATGAAAGTGTAAAAATAGGTTTTAATACAAGAAATACTTTTTGGTAAAAACTTGTTACCAAAAATACATTATTACCGGCAATAGATTTTTGATGAAAAAAAATATTACCGGCAATAGATTTTTGATGAAAAAAAATATTACCGGCAATAGATTTTTGAAAAAAGAAAATATTAACAGCTATACATTTTTTGAAAAAAAAAAAAAAAATAAAAAAAATAAAAATTACCAGCAATAGATTTTTGAAGAAAAAAAATATTACTAGCAATAAAAAATTTTGTTAGCATTAAATAACCCATTGAGGTTGATATGCCATAAAACAAACCAAACCAAACCAATTAACAGAATTAATTCAACTTTCTTGTTTGTGGATTAAATATTAATGAGTTACAAATATTTTGAATAGTTTTCTTCCTTTAGCTCATATATGCTTACATGCATATATTATAATTAACTAATTTAATAGGTTAAACATGGAAGTTGACGAAAATACACAGATTTATTTACAAAATGGAGTAAAATGATTGAAAAGGAATTGTGGGTATATACATAAAGAGCAACAACTATTTCAAGGTCCATTCTTTTAATATATTATGCTTAATATATTATTTGAACATTAAACTTGCTAAAATTTAGAAAAAAGTTTACAAGTTCTACCTTCAGGATTATCCCACAAGATGAAAAATAGTCTTCAGCATGTTATGGTTAGTAAATAATGGTTTTTGCAAACTCACAAAAACAAGTGAAAAATGCATGAAAACTAGCATTTTTCACTTAAAAAATATACTTTTCATCATGTTTGGGTAGAACACATAGAATTATAGTTTGTAAAAGTTGATGTTTGCAAACTGATGCATTTTTCACTCAAAAAATAGTGTTTTCAGCATGTTTGGACAGCTACAAAAGAGTTAATAATGAGTAAAAATTGGTGTTTCCAGTCACTAAAGGCATTGATTTGTAAAATTGATGGCATAGTAATTGTGAGTTCAATTCTCTGGATTGAGTAGTACAGAGCAAGACTAACAATAGCTGAACAGTACTAAAAAAGAACAAAATGAGATAACCCTATAGACTGTGGAACAAGAGCAATCTACTGCCATAGGTTAAATAAAGGGCTCAGGTCAAAATTTTCCAAAGGTTACTTGGATTGACAGATAGCTGAAGAAAGAACAACACAACTGCTGAAATGTTGTGATAGCAAAAAAATAAAGATGAAGATATTAGTTAGATTTGTAAATAATGTAAATCTATTCTGAGAAAAACTAGAAAACTCAGATTCATAGTCAAAGTTCTAATAGAAATTATGAAAATAATTATAATGTTTAAAGCATAAAAAGTGTTTAATTTATTATATCAAATTCTGTTCTATGATATGTGAAAGGTAAAGTGATTATAATTCATACTTTTATTTTGAAATTAATGGAAATTTATGTCAGAATAGCTTTTCTTCCATTTTTTTTTTGTTAATTCTTTCTCTTCAAAGCATGAACTGATGTATAAAAGATTCACAAAAAAAATAATACAACCCCCCCACCCTATTTTTTGTGAATGGTAAAATGTCCAAAATTGATAATTTTACCTGATCTATTACTGCAATTCCCAATTTGTTATCTATTTTAGTGCAATGGAAGTGTGCAATTTCCCAAAAGTATCAAAATGAGTTAACATATTTTTTTAGATTCTGTCTTCTTAATTCCTGTTTTTTTTATTGTTCTCTCTCCTTAATAATGTTTTTTTCTTATTCTCTCTCACGCAATAAACCCTTGCATCTTAGTGGCTTTGTTGCCTTATTTGAGATGAAATAAGAAAAAAGACATGAATTTGATAAAGAACAAAAAGGTTTTGTTAAATGTTTGCAAGAATTAAGTAGATGAAGTCGAAAAGAAATACTTGAAAAATAACTGATACATATATATTTCAAATTGTGTATCAAAACTGAGGCAACAGCTTGCAACTTAGAATACCATCTTATTTTTTAAAAGTTCAAATTCTGGTTAAAGTCACAAATGTTATTTTCTGTTATGGCATGAATTCTCTTTTCCCTTCACCCTGTCTCACCATGACTTATCTTAATGTCATCATCCCATTTGCAATTTATAATAGGGATACAGAAGAAAAAAAAGGGGTACAGTGTATAATCAATCCACTCTTAATGCTTATTTAAATAATAGTAAGAAATGGCTTTTATATTCATTGTTACTGAAGACAAGACTGAGATTAATGCATCTAAAGTATATTGGTTATTATGATTTAAGATGACATGACTAAACAGGTAAGTGCCTTAAACAAATGATTTCTTTTAATGAAATTTCAGAAGTGGAATAACAAATAAAAGAAAAAAAAAAGAGAGGCTAAATTAAAGTCAGTTGCATTTATTACATGACAGATAATTGAGGAGCTGCTTAAAATCCAGCATGAGTTAACTTGTTTCTGCATAAAAATAACAAACAAACAAAAAACTGAAGGCAAATAACAACTCATCATTTAATGACATACACTCGTACATTTTACATCAATCTGAAATTTAATCCATAAAAAAATAAAATGAATAGATAAAAAGATAAGAAAAAAAAATGAAGTTTTTTTTATTTTTAACAGTTACTTTTAAAACCAGTTTCATTTAAATTGTTTATACTGACAATTTTCATTTCTAAAAATGCATAATTAATGCAGAAACCTTTTTTTTAGGACTTCAGATAATCAACTGGGACACTCTTTTACTTATGATATTCATGTAAATTGGAAACAAAGGCAAATATTGTGAGAAAATTATCAACATGGGTCTTAATTGGTAACATCCATAAAGCAAATATCCCAAAATGCTTTTGTACATATGTTTTGACATGGATTAGCTTTACATACTGAATAAAATATAATAAAAATGTATAACAGAAATAAGACATAAATGTTAGACAATCGAAAAAGAATTACATCCTTTTTATATATGATTTTGCATTTATAGTCAGTATTCACACCAAAAAGAATTAAATTCATGAGAATGAAAAGGAAGGAGCTCTGGGATTTTACAATATTTTCCATAGGAGATGGATGCTAGTGATTTTGACTTCCAATATTGTTGTTTATTGAAAAAATAACATAAGAATAACATTTAAAATAAATTTTGAAACATTTCAAGCAAAAAGGCATTTTATATAAATTTTAGCACAAGATATAGAAAAACAATTCTCTCTGTTGTTTTTTAAGCACTGCCAATGATTTAAAAAAAAAAAAAGAAAAGAAAAAGAAGGAAAACTCTAAATATCAACCGTAAAAAATAGCCTCCATATTTTATTTATACATCTTTTTTTTTAAATTTTAATATTCAAATATTTAATTTTTCTAAATATGTCTTTTCTATAGATATTTTCATGGTAATTGTTCTGATGAGCTTTCCTCTTTGGTACCAGGGCTGGGTTAGCTATCAAGAGAACCAAGAAATATACCTAAAAGATATAGGCAAGCTATCTCAAAAAACTATATATATATATATATATATATATATATATATATATATATATATATATATATATTATTTAGACTCAAGTGAATCTAAATAATACGGAGGTAAATTTTAAATTGATAATTTAATTTAAATTGAAATATATTACCCTTTAATAATCATTATTGATGATAAAATTATTTAAATTGGAATAACCTTTGATAATTATGTAGGTATCTAAAAACAGTCACGAGTTTAATTTATGAACAAAACTCAAACGAATAGATGTCAACTTAATAATCATCAAGAAAAAAGTTTAGGAAAATAAAAAAGATTACTAGATGTAAAATGAATTATTCTTTCAATGTACTTTCTATGAATTTTTTCCAATCAACTATTTCATAAAAAATACCCAAAACTCCAACAAACATCAAATTAAATTCTTTGTAGATTTTGTAGACATTTAGATTTATATCAAACTTTAACCCCCAAATATACCCTTTAAAGTAATATGAAATAACAGCATCCAAGAAATTGAGTGAAACCTTCTCTCATGATCATGATTTATTTTATTGTATCTTCTTCCTTTTATGTCGGTTTTCTTCTTCACCCCTTACCCATCCAAAGATAACATATGTTAAGTTAAGCAATGTCTGGCCCACATCAAGTGGGGTTAGGGATAAAGAATTGAAATGGTACATCTAACTCACTCATGTCTTCTCTCCCCCTTCACTTCCTCAATTTACATATGCTTAATACAGCCCATCAAAAATGTGTAAATTTCTTTTCATTTTAACCTTTGGAAGTAAAGTCTGATGATCCAGAGCCCTTTTAAAGGGCTGTGGTGAAATAATTTATTACATGGAACCTTAAAGTGGTCTGTTTTATTCAAACAAATATATATATATATATATATATATATATATATATATATATATATATATATATATATATATAGAGAGAGAGAGAGAGAGACTTTTTTGATGTATGAGGGTCAAGCAGATCAGTTCCTAGGAACCAACAGCCCAACACCATCACATCAGATTTAATTATAGTGATGAAGGTTTTGTGCAGAACCATCCACACTTTTTGAAGGGCTAAATACAGAGACCTGGTGCACTATGTGCCACAGGGTCCCCAAACAACCCTCTGCAGATTTTGAATTCAGAATTGTGTTTTCTACTAGATCAGTTGCCATCCAAGGTTATAGAACCCAGTCTGTCCTGCTATTTACCCACAGCTGGAGGGAGAAGAAGAGGATTCATACTTTTTCCAAGGGTATTATCACATAAGTGAATGTAACAGATTCGACTGGAATTCAAACTCAGTTCTCCGATTCCTCAATCCAAGCCACTATCCATTACTCCACTGTGCCTCCTCCACACACACATATATATATATATATATATATATATATATATATATATATATGCGCGCACATACACACACACACAAACAGAGGGTGCGATGGGTAAATTCTCGCCATTTTATATTTTTAATTTAGCACATGCATGTTGTTTATTTCAGATTTTGTCAGTTGGGCACTGTCTGTGAGAAAAAAGCACCATGACACAATTCACTAGAAATTTGAAAATGTCATGCTGTACTGCTTGGTATTTGCACCAGAACCTCCAATACAAACATTTCAGTGTATTTGGGTGTCAATCTGAGGACAGTGCAGAGAATTTGGAAAGTGTTGGATGAGTCTAATGGCGATTACAAAAGTACAGCAACTTGGAAAACACACTGATTGTTCTGATAAGAAAATAACTCCCAAATTTTTCAGTGAGGGCCTCAGACTAAACACAGTGATCAATATCAAGTGCCTTGAGGAGGTAGTGCTGCTCTGGATCAAGAGGTTGGCTTCTGGAAGACACTATGTCTGGCAACAGGACTCTGCACCATGCCACACAAACAGGAGTATCCAGTCATGGCTGTCAGACAATTTCTGTGACCTCATCAGCCATTACATCTAGCCACCTAACTCTCCAGACTGCAATCCCCTTGTTTATTATGTGGGAGGTACAGTTAAGAGAGAGACCAACAAAACTCCTTGCAACACCAAATATGAACTGAAGGCAAGGATTATGGCAGCATTCACCAACCTAAACAAGGAGATTGTTTAGAAGAGGTGTAGGAGATTCTGAAGTCATCTGGAGGCCATGTTTGAAACCAATAGCGATTTTTTTTGAATAAATTTACTCTTTAGTATTTCAAGTTATTTTTGTATAATTTTGGTAAATTTATCTGTCAAAATGAAATGTCAATGTTATTTTCATTTTTGCATAATTTAGACAACAATTTATCCATTGCACACTGTATAGTAAATTTTTCCATCAAATTTGATATATGAGGCCTCAACAGTTCAGTTTAGAACTGAATCAAGTGAATTAGCATTAAGTGAAGAAAATAGACTCAAACAGAATTTGGAATCAGCTCAGCAACTTCACTTTTCATGCTGATATCCAATACATTACCATATATATATATATATATATATAAAAACCAGTTGGTAAAAAATAGATAAATAAATAAAACATCTAACCCTCTCTTTCTCCTCCAAAATTCATGGTAATTGCACTAATTTCTGTAGTGTAGAATCTTTTCTCTTGAAATGTTCTCCAGATAGCGCTCTGTGAAACTAATTTAGACTACTACTTCTACCACTTAATTCTCTGTTCCATGCTTGTTTACCCCAGAATCCTTTGTTGAAAGGATTCTAGAGTAAACATGCATGGCCTTGGAGTTTATATTCTGGAAAATCTTCCAATAACAATGGAATTGTCTCTTAATGATTCATTCATGTACTTTCAGCTCATTATTTACTCTGTTAGCTATCCTTAATGCTCCCCTTCTACTCAAGACTGTGATAGCATATTAGACAAGATATCTGACAGTATAGAAATGGCTCTCTCTACATTCAGCTGCAAACATATGTATGGCAATTTTAATGCTGAACACATCAAGTGGTTTCATTGTTCTAATACTACTGATGATGCCGATATCCAGACTTAATTTTTCTGATGCTCATTCTGTCAAAACTGACTCTTTTCCCTTATAAGTAAACAACATGATTCTTTACTTTATTTGTTCCTTACTGCCTCTCCTGACACTTGCAACTGTCCTCTTGGTAATTCAGATAACACTATAGTGATTGTTGATATTTCCTTTGATTAATCTATTAGGCACTAACTCCCTATTTGAAAAACTTCTATCAGCTACCAACATACTAATTGGGATTAATTTAATCTCTAGAGTGAAATTTTTAGTCTTCCTACTGAAAATTGTGCCTCTGAAGTTTCTTCTTGGATAAAAGCTGGCATCAAAGCTTTTATGCCTTCTCATAAATACCAGATAAAACTAAATCTTCTCCTTTGTTTATACCTGCATGTTCAGCTGCTATAGCCCACAGAAATCACTTTTTCCTGTTAAACCAACATGATGGCTCATCTTCTGCTGATAAACCAGAACTCTTTGCTTGTAAATTCTCTTCCAATTCTACTTTTGACTCATCAGGAGTCACTTTTGCTGTCTTTCCACTTAGAACTGAATCTCTACTGTGTGATATGCATATAACTCCATCCATGGATTCCATTATCATCTGCAAACTTGATCCCCACAAAGCATGTTAACTTGATTGTATCCCTGCAGTTGTGCTTAAGAAATGTGCCCCTGAACTGGCACCATGTTCTTTCCAAGCTCTACAATAGATGCTTTGCTGCTTCTTGCTTTCTGGGTTGTTAGAAATCCTCTTCTGTAATGTTAAACTTTCCAATGATATTGCTGGAACCTCTTTTGTCAGGTTAGTTGTATGTGGGGTGAAATTATTGTTAAGCAGGATGATGCATTTGTACAAAACATCTTTGTCTCTTTTGGCAAGCAGTTTCTCTCATTTTGCCCAGTGTCATAGCACACCATTCTTCATTCAAAAATACATTTGTCATCAATTCCTTATGAATATGATATACCCAGGTCTCATCATTTATAATCCTATGCTCAAAAAAATCCCTATCAGCTCCCTATATAGTTCCAAAAGCAGAAAAGAAATGCCTAAGTGCTGAAACTTGTTATCATTAGTCAGATGATTTGGGATACAAAGTTGGATTTTTGCCTTTGCCATTAAAATGTCTTATTACATTTTGCATATCTGCATTTGTAAACTGTTTTAGGGTGGTAGTCATTCTTTGTTGTGGCATCGCATATGAATGTGTTCAATATAAAGGTCATTCTAATTGCCTACTCCTATTGTTTTGTGCTTACAGATTTCACAATGTCTTTATACTGGTTGATTTATACCTCTATATACCTTACTCAATGACATCCCTTATATTTTAACAAAAGCTTACTGAGAATTTAATAATTATTTCATACTTTGTTCTAAAGAGGCTCTTATTTATAAAAAAAAAAAAAAAAACTCCCAGAAAATAAAGGATACATTAAAAAATATCTATCTATATCTCCAAGTTGAGGTATTATGAATACTTACATTATTTACATTATTGAAACTGTTATCCTCATCTTCATTGCCATATTCACAATGTTTCAGCCATTGTGTGCTCTGGCCTTCTTCAGGTGATAAGAATTAAAAAAATAATTTGACTCATAAGAAAATTATATAAAAATTTCTCATGAGCATCAAATTCTTGAATTTAGAAAACAGGGGAATGACTTTTGAATTGAGGCAATATGTCATCTGATTCTAAATATCATGTTGGATTTGTGCTATTTTGGTCAGAAGCAATTAAAGACACATTTAATTAAAAAACTCAAACTTGAATTACTCAAATGATTTTTTTCTTTCACAAAGTATTTTCAATAACAAATAATCTGTAATATTTCTTAAAAATTCTTATTTAAGTGATCACTTAATCCAAATTTGAAATTTTTTCTTTATACATTAGGTATCACTGATTCCAGAGTTGAACATAAAAGCCTTGTCCATTAGATAATTTGAAACATGAAAACAATCAATGTTTGACTCACAAACAAGAATCATAGGTGATTTTGTCATAATTGTTTGCTTCATTCTTATGACCTAATTTTTTTAAGGCAATAATCTTCAGTAATTGATAACAATGTGTTTAGAGCATTATAAATGGAAGTTATTGTGGCTGGCTGTTTATTGGACTAAATAAATACAAAGCCATAAAATAATAAACAGAATCAAATTGAACAAAGGATGCAGTGAGGTAAGGTATAAAATTACAAAACATAGATAAATTAAAGAATAAAGAGAGATCTAGTCAAAGATAAAATCAAGAAGAAATTGGCTTGTCAGCTAAATTAAACTTGATATTTAACTATCTCTCCATAAGAATAAAATGTGACACAGTTTAATATAGACACCATACAGGCATGTACGAGAGAGAGAAATGTGTTTGTGTGTGTGTGTGTGTGGAGGGGGTCAGTTATTGCCCAGCCCCCACAACTAGTGTCATGAAGTTGTCAGAATATACTCTTTCATTTTGTGTAATAGGGAGGTGTTGCACCAGTGTCAAAATCTCCATAGTTGAGGTTGAGGAAGATAAACAGATACAACACTCAGATCCTAACCTAAAAGGCTAGGAAGCTTTCCTCAGAGTCTCTGGGCCAACTTAAGCTCAATAATTTAGTAATGTTCAAAAATATTGATTACAAACAAGCCTTTGTTTCGGAGTTCTCTTTAAGTTTATCATACAAAACTTTTATATTTTAAACAAAATGATAAAACTGCACTTGTTTTATATTTGAAATCTTGGGTTTGAAGTGATATATTAAACTGAATTACAAATAATTTTCATTTTTGTTTATCAAGTTTATTCTTAAAAGAAAAATGAAATACAATTAGATTTTATTCAGTTATATATTCACCATTATTTGCAATGACCTATTGCTACCTATTAAGCAACTCTTTGATATCTTGAGTAAAATCCCACAGGTTTTGGCATGATAAATTTTTCAATGAACTCTTAAATCTCATTTTCATTAGAGAAAGTAAACACTATCAAAACATTTTGCAGCACTCAATAAAGGTAATAATTGGTTGGTGCAAGGTCAGATGATTATTGGTAGATGGGGTAGAACCAGCCAACTCAGTTCCAAAAATTTTTCCAGTTATTTTCGATTGATTCATTTTCTATGGCCTATTTAAAGCCAGAAAATATTTTTACATTGTTAGAATTTTTTGACTGGAAATAATAATGGTTTAGTGATACAAGTTTTATTAATTAATCTATAGCTGAAGAGTGAAGTAGATTCATACCTTTCCCAAGGGTATTTGTGCATAATGGGAATTGGAACTTGGCTCTCTGATTAACAATTTTAAGCCATTGTCTATTACACCACCTGCCCATCCAAATTTACAGCACCTGTTATTTCCATCTGTTATTCTTGCTGTATATGACTGTGTTATGGAAGGGAACAACATTTTTTCTATTGATGAGCACAGTGTGTTTTGGCCAAAATTTTATGGACATGTTGCAGCTGCTGGATACATAAAAGTACAATTAGTTCATTGCTTTAAGAATATTAAATGATCCTACCATATGCACCTTACTTTTCTTCCATGAAGCTCAGCTTTTTGGGTTGAATCTTGAAGGTTTATCCTTGTCAATCCATTGCTTTTTGTGTTGAACATTGTTGTATATGACCCATTTTTTTTAATCACCTGATATGAACATATATATATATTATTATATATTTAATGTCTGGTGAGGATGTTATATTCACCATTAAAATTGGTTCCCAAAAATGAAAATTACTTATGACTCAACCTAATAATTATTTCTTTTAAACCCACTTCTGCTCGAAGCAAAATAATATCTTAATCATGGACATTTCTTTTCCATAAGAATTATACTTCAAAAATTCAATGTTATAACATATACACTTTAAATTTATATGGCCAGTTAATAATCATGAAGTTACCAGGTGATTCAAGTTGCTTTCTATTGGATCCAGATATTATAACCTCTAAACAAATGTAATACAATCTTTGTTCTTAATTGAATTATCAATCTAAATGTAGCTGTCGGTTGTGATATTCTTGGAAGTGTGAGAAAGCTGAAGTCATAGCAAAGCAAATACATTTTTATGTCTTGTACTATTGTTTTGTTTCATTTTCTTTGTCTTTTCATTGCTTCAACATAGCAGTAATAAAACAAATTGATTTGGTTTCACAAGTTGCATAATTGTTTGTGATAACAACACTTTATACTGGACTAGATTGCAATCAAGACATGATAGATTTTAATGACGGTAGAAGAGGTTATTATCAGAAGGACTATCAAAACAAACTGACAACATCAGTCACATGAGAGAAAACAAGACAGAAAAAGAATTAAAATTTTTATTCCTCCTTTATTGTTATCATTTACTTAATTGACATTAATAAACACCTAACTGTGGCTATTTGGGTCTTTTTATAGTAACTACAAACACTGGTTATAAAGTAGGGCAATGCTTACTTTTTTATCTTATAATGTGGGTGTATTTAAGACAATAAACTCAGTTCATTAAAGATTAAGGAACTAAATATTTTTTTGATTAATGAACTGTTTTCTTATCTCATATTTTCAAGGGTTGCATATCCAAATATTTCTTGTAAAACTAATCAGATATTATATAGGCTGAGTGATTCAGCTATTTAGTATGAGATGGGAATAGTAAATAATAGGCTAATTTATAACTGAGGGGGTGTGGAAAAGTTCTTGGCTCAACCAAAAAAACCTTTGGTTAAAAAAAAAAATAAATAAAAATAATATGTCTGACTTAAGTTTTTGGAAACGGTTGGGGGCGGGGAAACAAGTTTTTTGACACATAATATATATATATATTATTGTTATACGTTATTTTTATTGGCATAAATATTTAAGTAAATGCTCTGTTTATAATAAACAGTACTAACAACATTTACCGGCTTGAATGTGAGAAAATTTCATGGAAAATATGTGTCCTCTGACAGGTTTGTAATTTGACCTTGCTAACTAGACACTTCCTTCATAGCTAAACTGGTAAAACACATCAAGCTTTATGATGGTTCCATGTAGGATACAGGTTTGATTCCTGTCGAAGGATGCATATTTTCTATGAAATTTCTTGGACATTCAAGTCGCTAAATGTTGTTAATACTGTTTATTATAAACAGAGTATTTACTTAAATATTTTTGTCTATAAAAATAATGTATAACATTAAAATAATTTTTGGACTTAGTGCATTTCATAATATATATATATATATATATATATATATATATATATATATATATATATATATATATATATATATATATATATAGAGAGAGAGAGAGAGAGAGGTATTAGGTAAAAAGTGAAATTGTTAGAAAAATCTGTACAAAAACTTGCTGTGTAGAGAAAATAATAAGATTTGAAAAAACACCTAATGTTTTTATATATTTATGTAATATTTATAATACATATATGTTTACAAAGAATTATTAAGATTTTTTAAAGGGTGTTCTAATAACTTGGACTGATTTTATGCTTAATTCACATTTAAAATAGGTCCCAACACCCTTTACTTACATGTGGGTTTTCAGCAACCCACATATAAGTATAAATTTCTTAAATGTTATTTTTGTGGGTACACATGTTTGAGTTGATATCTTTTTTTTTTTATTTTCTCAAACCATGAAATTTATAACAACTGGCTTAGATTTTACTAAAAGAAAATGTGCCTCTGACAGTAATCAAACCTGTATCCACTTTTCCATCAGGCAAACCGCTTTTATAGTCAAAGTGTGCCTTTATCAATTCAGCTACAGAGGCTGCATTGATAGATAGGTTTGAATTACCTATTTATGGAAATCACATTTCTCAATGGCACTTCTACAACTCTATATCTTCTCAAACCAGGCTGGTAGTTATTAATTTCACTGATTAAAAATAAAAAAAAGCAAGAGGTGACAAACTCAAATCTGTATGCCCTCTAAAAATATTTTTTATAGTAATAAGAAATAATGTTGGATCAACATTGAAATGTCTATGATAAAAATATAGTTTCAAGGTATGCCATATTTATGGATTTAAGTGGTCAATATCAGGAACAGAGTATATGTAAACATAAAAGTGGACACTGAAGTCAACACTCAATAGTGACAGTCTGTTTCATGCTTGAACACAATCATTAGGCCATATATGAAAAACCATTGGTGGAACCAATGGACAATTTGCCTCCTAAACTTAAAACTCCTATCCAGATACAGTCTTGAATAAAACTGACAATACTAAAAAAATGAGAAAAAAAGCCTAAAAGCAAACTTACCTACTAAGTTCTTGAAGCCCAGATTGCCTAGAACAAGCAAAAAATGTTTGCTAACATTAAATCCTATGAAAGGATGGCTCTAGTCATAACTAGAGTTTTCACATGCTCTTCAGATGATTTGAATGAGTCTCAAACAAGGACAAATGTCAGTTTTTTTTTATCATGTTTTTTATCATGTTTTGTTTTCTTGTATAATGACGTGTTTTCATGGTCAACACTCCTTAAGCTCCAGGGCTCACACACACACAAAAAAAAAATGAATACTGACAGCTTATATCACCAGAACTGGCCTCTTCAATCTAGACAGTGGCACTCAAACTTGAATGTACATTAAATCTATATTAGATTAATTATATACATACATACATTTGAATATAGGTGCCCCGGATGAATTTATATATTGTATATATTTAAATAATATAATATTAATTAACATATAACGTTCATTTTTAATAACTGTTAAATAATACTTTGTCACATTTTTTATTATTTTTAAATACAAGATAAAATTGCAAAATAAATAGGAATAGCCAGAGAATAACTATTTCCTCCTCATCTTTATACATTATTAAAAATGAACAGATACTACATTTTGATCCTGAACAGTCACAACTAGACAGGAAAACATCTTGTTACAATTAGAATTTCATAAATAGAGTGTTTTTTAATTTCATGTCTTCCCTGTTAATTCAAATTAACTGCTCTATTAAGTGTGGATTAAAAGCAATGAAGAGAGATTTATCTGAAAACTCATTAAACATTTGCTTATCTAAAATCAGATAAAGAGAAGTTTTACCAAAAATCATTATAAAAAGGAAAATGGAGATCTTTACAAATTTATGAATGAGATTTGCAGATAATGAAAAAAAAAAGAATTAAGCATATCTAAAATCTTGCTTGATTATTCTGGTATTAAAAACTAATTTTATGAATTCCTGGATTATTTGTAAATTTCATTACCTTATTTGATGGCATATAGGAAACTGCTCATTCATTTACATGTAATATTACATCACAATATAACTAATTAATGCTCTCACTAAATCATTAAAAAAATGAATAGCAAAATTCTTGCTGAATTTCTACTAAAGTTAACAAGGCAGAAAATAAAGGAAACAAATTATCTTCTAAATAATAACATGATGTAATGTACTTGACTTGATGCCCTCAATTGAGTAGGTAAGCTTTGATATGAGGAAATAAAGGCCAATTTGTATAAATATGTTTACATCAGCAATTCTCTGAGTGAAAGTAATTATCCCAAAGAGATAATCTAAGGTTTTGCAGGGAGATAATTGCAGCTTACAAAATTATAGCATTTGGTTCTTTTTAATGAAAATATAGTTTACTTATATAAATGTTTTATTAATTTGTTCCACTTTGCTTGTGGTAGGTTTATGGCCACATCACATTGAAACACCAGTTCTCATACAATCACCTAAGTTAAGCAATGTCGAGCCAGGTCAGTACCTAGAATGGGTGACCACTTGGGAATGCCAGGTGCTGTAAGCTTGGATGTGTTGGTGGTGTAATGGATAATGGCTCAGAATTGTTAATTGGAAAGCAGAGTTCCAATTCCAGTTGAGTTCATTATATTCACAAGCAACCTTGGGAAAGGTATGAATCACCTTCTTCCCCTAGCTATGGGTTAATTAGTAAGACTTGTATCATTAAACCATTATTATCTCAAAAAAAAAAAAAAAAAAAAATCCTCACCTTGGGAACAACTGGTCTACAGTAAAGAGTCATAGGATAGAGTACTAGATAAGTCATTTCAAGGTCAACTTGGGATCAAAGATATGAGTGGAAATGAAAAGGAAGTTTAAGTTCAGTTAAGAGTTTACAACTATATTTTGGAAACTATATGAATGGGTCAATGAGGAGGGTATAGAGATAGAAATACTATGGAACACAGATATAGCAGGTATGCATAAAAAGATAAAACACTAAAAATAAAAAACATACAACAAAAATGGAATGAACAGATTGGAGAACTCTTCCACAAAAACAGAGGAGAGAAACCTATAATACATAGAAAGAAAAAAATGGAAGTGCCTGTAATATTAAAATACAAGGTATGATTTGCATTAGCCAAGATGAACAGAAACAAAGCAACAAGACCGGATGGGATTGTAAGAGAGATGCTGCCAGCTTTAGACAATTCCAGGATTGATATGTTTACTGAAATAATAAATGAAATATATAACAATGACAGAATACTGAAAGACTCCAGTAGATCTATATTCATAGCAATGCCAAAGAAGCCAAATGTAAATAAATGCAAGCACCATTGGACAATCAACTTAATGAGATACATAACTAAGCTTATCATTAGGATTCTCATGAATGGAGTTCATAGAAAGATTTAGACCAGATATAGAGCAAGAATAATGTAATATTGTTCAAGACACTGGAACAAGAAATACTATCTTTATGATCAGAATGCTATCAAAGTAAGCAATACAAATGAAAAAAAAAACAAATACTATATATTTCATAGATTACACAAAAGTATTTGATAAAGTCTGACACAAATGCTTACTTGAAATGCTAAAAAAGCTTGAGTTATATGGGAAAGATACCCAAATAATTTGTAATCTTTACTGGGAACCAAACAGCCTGCATGCAGATAGAGAACAAGTTCAGTGAATACAAATAAACAGAAAGAGGAGCAAGATAAGACTGTGTTTTCTTTCTGGATTTATTTAACCTATTCTGTGAGATGATCCGAAGAGAACTAGAAGGCTTCCCAGGATTTATGACAGTGTGGATGACAGACTCAATAGATAAAATGTATTAATTCTTAGATATATGAGTAAAGAAAAACAAGAAAGAACTATTAACTAATGTTATAGAGTAGGACAGTGAACTTCCTTCTCTTCTCTAATACTGTGACAATGGACTTCTACTTATAAATATGGAAAGGTAGCCACATTAAAGTAGGATTTGAGTAGTTGTTACTCAAGTTTTTCCATTCTATGTATATTTAATAAACCTCTTCTTTGTTTTCCCTACCTAAGTCTTCTGTTCCTTCAATATTCTCACTATGGCCTTCCTAATTCCTGGTTATTTTGTACAAAGACATTTCAATAAGACGAAATGCCTGTTTATCAGCAAAAGAGACAACTCAAGATTAGAGCTACATATTGGGGATGTTAAAATCAAACAGGTACAGAAATTTAACTATTTGGGTAGTGTAGTAAGAAAAAATGGAAAATATGAAAAAGTTTGAAAAAGCATTAAGAATAGTGATAAAATTAATTGATTTGTTTTGTTTTTTTTAAGCTTCCAAAAATAAAGTAAAATAGGAAAATGTCATTAGAAACAAAGAATATGAACAGAACATGTGAGGAATGTGTAGGCTTTGAGGAAAATAGTAACAAATAGGACACTTAGATTTAGGATCAGAAAGAGGCCGTTGAAATTTCTGAGATGCATAACGAGGAAAGAGGTCTAGAGAATTTAACAATCACAGGGCATAATGAAGGTGAGAGAACCAGCGGAAAACAGTAAATAACCCACCTAATGAGTTTGTGTGAATGGATGTTAGAACAATGACAAAGACAGATGGTAAAAAGTCAAAAGTTAATTAGAGCAAAAAAAAAAAAAAAAAAACAGGAATAATTTACATTATTTACACTGTTGCTCTCATCTTTATTAGCATATTAACAATGCTTCGGCCATTGTACACTCTGGCCTTCTTCAGGTGATATACATTGGAATTTCAAATCAAATCCTTTATTTAGTCCAAGGTGATAAATTGTTATAATTCCACATGCCATGCCTTTTTTGGATGTCTCAGTTTCAGATTATTCCCTCAACTCTCCAAGTTTTTGTTCCCTCTGACCCATGGATAAAAAGCATTGGTTGAAGTAATTTAAAAAGTGACTTGAACCAAATGGTTGTGAGTTCAATACTTGTCCACAGCCTGAACAGTATAAATAGTATAAATAGTTATAATACCTCATCTCAGAAATATAGACAGATATTAAAAGACAGGAAGTTGTAGAGAGCTATGATCACTCTCAATCTGAAAGGACTTGGCACATAAAAGAAGATTAATAGAATCAGTGAAGATTATTTAAAATAAAATGATTTGATTTAATCAGTTTTCTGGATTGTTTGAAGAGGTCAAAAATAAGAAGTTAAAATTTCCTATTTCCATTAAGTATCCCACTTACAGTCATTTCCTTCTCTTAAATTGGTTGTCACTAACAACTTCATCAATCCAGTATGTGAGAACATAAGATAGATTTTGAAAAGTCTAAGTAGATTATGAGTAAATAATGATTAAAACTCAGTGGGGAAGTTTGAAGTTGGCTGGAAAGATTTAAAGAATAATTATCAAGTTCTCAGGTTTATGGGTTCATTTATGTGCCATGTCCCTTCAGAAAATGGGCAATCATTCCTATCCAAAACTTTCTATCATTTGTAGCTCTAAGCAATGTATGTTCACTTACTATCCCTCCTACTTTATATTCTGCAAAGATATGTATTAAAGCGTTTCACTAAATAGCAGCACTACATTCCTAAATAAAAATAAAAAAACTTGCTGAATTTCTTTATAAGTATCTCAAATATTGAGAACTTTTTATTCCAATAACAGCAGGAAGTATGATCTTATGATTTATTATTAATATTATTATTTTCCTCTTATAATTGTGCATGTACCTCCCTTTGTTACACCCTGACAATACCTCATAAATACTGGATCATGTATAAATAGGAAAAAAAAACTACTTGATGAATGAAAGAAAGAAGGAAAGGTAGAATTGTTTAACAGCAGTTTTAATGAAATGTAAAAACTTGTCAATTTCAATTTTTTTTTCATTTGTACCCACTTCTTAAAATAATCACCAGCATTCATATTTATGATTGGTATTGCAATATTTTGTGAAAGTTATTAAGTTCAAATATTTAATGATGTAAAAGGGGAATTTTTATGAATAGCTTATTGTTCTAGAACTCACCACAAGCTTACTCAATCATTAGCTTAAGAATTAAGATGCATCAGAATATTTAAAAATCAGTAAACTGAAATTTTCATGAGTTAAAACTAGTTAATATGATTTACACAGAGAAATTTTTTGATTTCAAAATTTAATGACTTTATACACAAAATAATCATATATATATATATATTTTTATAATAAACAGTATTCTCGGACATTCAGGCGGTAAATGTTATTTAATACTGTTTATTATAAACAGAACATTTACTTAAATACTTGTATCTATAAAAAAGAACATTAAACATAAAAAAAAAAATGTCTTTAATAAATAAATTGTCGGACTTTGTCCATTTCTTAATATATGACGTCATTTGTTTACATTTGATACGCCAGAGCAGTTATGAATGTACGAGATTCATGGAAGATTGAAGTTTATAAGCAGTAAATTCGACCTTGTCTACCGAACGCTCCTTTGTGGTCGATCGGTAAGGCACGTCAGCGTAAATGACGGTTCCATATAGGATGCAGGTTCGAATCCTGTCAAAGGATGAATATTTTCTATGAAAATTTCTCGGACATTCAGACCGGTAAATGTTATTTAATACTGTTTATTATAAACAGAACATTTACTTAAATACTTGTATCTATAAAAAAGAACGTTAAACATAAAAAAAATGTCTTTGATAAATATATATATACACACACACACACACACACACACACAGGGTTTGATGGATAAATTGTCAACTAAATTATGCTAAATAACACTGACATCTTGTTTTAACAGATATCTTTACCAAAATTACAGGAAAATATCTTGAAATACTAAAGGGTAAATTTATTTAATAAAATTGCCATTGGCTTCAACCATGGCCTCCAGAATCTCCAACAACTCTTGTGGACAGTCTCCGCATGTAAGTTAGTGAAAACTGACATAATCCTTACCTTTAGTTCATCTTTGATGTTACAAGGAGTTTTGTTGGTCTCTTGCTCATCTGCACCTTACACATAATAATCAAGGGTTTTGCAGTCTGGGGAGTTAGGTGGCCAGATATAAGGGGTAATGTGGTCACAGAAATTGTCTGACAGCCATGACTGTACACTCATGAATCATATTCTGCTTACATTTATTCCATTTCCCAAGGAAGAAAAAAAAAATTTGACCCTTCCCACACACAAACACATATATATATATATATATATATATACATATATATCAACACAGACACACTCACACACACATACCAACATACACATCTACAAAGCTGTAACCCTGGTAGGGGAGTAAACAGGTGCTAGATCTTAGCCACAGATCACCTGCAGGTAACAATGGTTTGGGGTACCCTAATTCTGTCCCTTAGTCAAGACTCCATTATTGGGTATAGTTTAAGGTCATACCCAAGACCTATCCACACCCCACAAAAAACAAAAAACTATAATCATAAAAAAACAAAAACAAAAAAATGCTAAAAAAATAAAAAATATCAAGTTCAACTTCCTTTCATCTCCTTACTGACTGCCAATCACTTGATTTTTTCAGCCATAGCCATCTAGAGTCTTCTTCTGCTGCCATTGTTATTGAGTGAATGGCCTTGTTTTTTTTCTAAATCTGTTACACCTAATTTTGGAAAGATCTTACATAGTGACCACTGAGCAAAGCCTCTGCAACCAATTTCAAATGGTTTGCACCGAGCTTGCCAACCATGCCATATATATATATATATATATATATATATATATATATAAAACTGTATTCAATTAGTAATTCTTGCCTTAATTCTTGATCACTGACAATCCCTCGATCTTCTATGCACATCATACAGAAGGAGTGTCAAAAATTACCAAATCTTAAGTCAAAACACTACAAAATTTAGTGTTTATTTATTTGCAGAAATATTTAGTTTGTTACCACAAATAACACTTAAAGTTAAGCAGGCAAGGTGGTGGAGTAGCTGTAAAGTCAATGGGCCTCAAAAAGAAAAGGCAAAAACTTGTTTGTGCTGATGAACAAAATCTAATCATATTTATCATTTTAGATTTTTGCCCTACCAACCAAAATTTGCTCTGTTACTATAAATGTAGAGTGAATGAAAATTTTGGCATTTTTTTTTTTTTTATATCACGAGCTTGTCCACAAATATTTTGCATTACTTTCTTGGCAAAGTTTAACGGCCAAGAAAAAAAAAGCATGTTAAAATGAGTTTTTCTCTTGATACAACTATTACTATATCAGTAATTTTACTGCTTTAAAATGCAATTTGTAGAATTATTAAACTGTATTTATACATGTTAAAAAATGTTAAACACTATTTAATTCTTTATTTACAAGATTATTAATTCATAATAACCATAATTATATAAAAATTGAACTTTTGGATGATTTTTGGACAATTAAAAAAATACATCCCACCTTCATGTTTTATCTTTTTAGTCAAATTCTAAAAATATTTTTTTTAATATACCATATTTTACATAAATTTCTCTTATCCATTGAAACAATTATTTGGATATGGTTTCAGTTCAATAAATTCTTTGATGATTTTTTTCTTAAACTTGTTGGAACCACTAAACAGGCAAGTAATAAAACAAGGGGCAGTATGAAGACTACAGATTTGAAGCATACACCATATGTAGAAGAATTTCCTAATCCAGCTCAGGGATTGTTCCCTGTGTTACATTTCCAACAAGAGGCTAGTGTTGCTATTCAGCAAGATCACTGGTTAAATTACTTACCCAGAAAAAGTATTCTTGAGTTTAGTATAACTTTTAAATTACTGTATTTTTCTTTTTACAAAATGAAATACATTAAAAAAAATAAAAATAAAAAAAAAAATTACAAAATATGCCATTTGAAAATAAAAAGAAAAAAGCAGGAAACAAATGAAAATAAATCACAAGTTTTTTATAATTGCCTACAAATGAGAATATTAATGTCTACACAAAATCCTATGTATTAAATAATTTTCTTTTTTTAAGTCTGGATATCAGTATAAATTAAAATATAAAAGTAAAAAGCTAGAAAAAAATAAAAACATTCCAATCAATTACTTTGTTTATCATCATATAAATATGAAGCGATATCGATGAACATAACACCAATTGTATGAACATGAATGGAAAATGGCTTCATTTTTATAACTAGCAAATAAAGAACAGAAGCCATTTTCTCTTTTGATATAATAAACTGGCCATTCATTCTTCAATAAAAATCCTTCTACCTTAATTGTGTTAATTCTTTGATGAAAATGAAATAATCTAAATTACAACTCAATGAAATTGATTCAGTCATCACTAAATGTACAGAAAATATCAACTGGCTTATAGAATAACCATTTATGAATGCTATTGATTTTAGTGGCACCAGACAACAAAACTATTTTCCATAGGCAGGACAGATGAGGCCCTAAAAGTACATTATGACTCAACTAAATTGGCCATTCAGTTCTAAAGAGTGTGTATGTTTAGGGGCATTTGTTCTTTTTTTTTCTTTTTTAGTTTCTGGAAAAATTGAAACTAAATTAAAAGAATCAGTAATGGAAAGACTTCAAGTTTCCAAAACAAGGAATTTCAAGATAATCAAAAGAATAGAAAATTTTATTCACTCAAGATTAAAAAAAAAAAAAAAAAAAAAAAAAAAAAAAGTAAAAAGCAAAAAAAGTAATAGTGATTATTCTTCTGCAGTTAGACAACATGTCTTTTGTTGAACATTGGTTTAGTAAAATCTTTCCAGTACCAGATTCTATTTTTTTTTCACTTTTTTTTAAATCATGAAACTTAAGTTATATGTGTAGCTTGTTTTACTACTCAGAGCCTTTTCTATATATCTATATAATTATGTACTAAATAATAATTAATATAATGATAATTTACTAATTAATATAATACTATATAATTAATAGACTATACTTATTAAATTATATATACGAAGTTTTCAGCCTGATCTCCTTCCCAAAATCTGACTAAAAGACCAATTTAATTGGTTATAGCAAAACATTTTTAGCAACTCCTCATAATAATTCCACACTTCTTTTCATTCTTTGAATCCCTCCCCCCCCCACATGCCGACAACACAATCTAGTATCTGGAATTATTATTGCACCACTCTATTGGTTTTATTACTGAACAAAACCCATAAAGTCATCATGCATAATTATAAAACTAAAATACTTTCCCCAGCATTACTTTTTCTACGTGTGTGTCTGCTTGGCATCTTCTTGCATTTAAAAGAAAAAAAAAAGACTTACATATCTAATAAACACTGAATATGTAGTTAACAACCACAAAAAAAAAAAAAAAAAATCAATTTTAAACAACTGGAGATTTGGTTAAAAGGACATAGCAACCACATTCATAATTCATTATTTGTTGCTTTTCTCGTATCATTTCAACAAATCAACTCCCCAATTTTAATTTTGAATAAGTTATTTAATCTATATCTTACTCTCATTTAAGAAACAAAAGACAAAAAGATCTATGAAAATTGTATTCCATATTTATTTGCTATTTATTATATTACTTGCTACCTAATTTCCTTCTTGTTTTTTGTTTTTCTCTCCTTTCATGAAAATAAGGAATGAATTATTTATTCTAATAAAAATCTATTTCTCTTTAAAGAACAGCATTCACTTTTCGCATCCATTTCAGCAAATGAAGCTAATAAATAGATCTACAAAAATTGATTTTTATTTATTTGAAATAATTTATTTTGATATTCATTATTGGATATATTTTAATATAAAGGCATTTTAAGAAAACATCTAATATATAAATACAAGGCATCCCTTAAAAATTATTGGCCTGAAACACTTCCCAAAATCTGTCCAAATAACTACTCAAACTTTTGGAAGGGTTTCTTAGTTGTGCTGAGATCATTTCAGTAACCACACAAATATCATGACAGGACTTTAATTTTACACATAAACACTTTGATTCTAACCTGAAGAAGCCAAAGAGAGCAGACACTTTGGTGAAACAATTGATCAATAAATTTTCCACTTTATCTCATCATCTTCACATAAACAGTATATCTATTAATGTTCAAAAGAAAGAAATTGGGGGGTATTTTTATGCAGCCTTGACCCCAACATAATGATCATATATTGCTATACACAAGTTTTATTTATTTCTTCATATTTATGGTCCCCAAATATAAATTGCTAGCATGACAAAGGTTGACAGTTTTTACCTTTTGCTCCAATGAACTGGTAATTATAATCAACTGATTATTACATGTGCATCATGAATAATTATTAAAGTTATATAAATTAAAATTTTATAAAACAAATAAATTCTATACTCTGAAAACACATTAAAACATTTTATAATTTGACTTCTTTCACACAAAATAAAAATTATTTTTTTATTAAATATTATTAATGAAAACTGATAATCCAATTAGGTAAAAAACAACTTATAGTTATATTTAATCAATTTATAATTTAGATAAAAAGATAAAATTTATACATTATTTAAAACTTGTATCAAATTACCATGTCACAAAGTTACATTTTTCTATCATCCATAATAATTGTTATTTAAATCTTAAAACCTTTTCAATGTACACAAATATAAAAATTAATTTTATATTTTTTTTAAAAACAATTACATGCCAAGTCAGCTGTCTACAACTCCTCAATTTTAGTTATTTACTGAAAAGATGGCTTATTTCCTATTCAGTAACATTTTATTCTTTCCCCTTCACAAAAAAATGTTACTTTTGTTTAAAAAGACAACTACATGCACACACACACATGCATATATATGCATATATCTCTTTCAAGCACACAAAGACTTTAAATACAAAAATTTAAATTCTGTTGGAAAACTCATACATATTTTTTTTTTAAATATTTTACAAATCCTCCCTTCTTCACTTTAATTTGTGGAAGTTTAAACAAGGTCACATAAAAAAATAAAATTTCCACAACAAAAAGTAAGGACATTAAACACTGGAGTATTTTACATAATTATTTATTATTTATAGCACTTGCTTGGTGGCTAAGATTGTTATGGCTTTTCTCCATCAGAGCTTGTGGTTAATATTCTGACTAGGTAAAAGCCACAATTTTGAATGCTGCTTTTCAAGGCACTTACTTCAAAGACTGTTACAAAATAATTCCTCATGATTCTTTATATTAGCCTTGTGGCAGAGTTAGTAAAGCTTAGTAATTATTTATCCAGTTGTGAAGACACACAGAAGAATATATTCTGATTTATATTTTTTTTTTGTTTTTTTAATGACTATGAAAGTCAAATCTTACTTAAACTACATTTTTTAGCGGATGTTTTTTCATAATTTGGACAATATCAGATAATAGTTTTCCTTTTTTCAACTGGTATGTGAAAGACTTATGAACCATAATGGTCAATATTACTTAAAGCTTTTTTTCTATTTTAATTTTATAAGGAATTAGGTTAATGATTTAAGATTTCATTAGTTATAACCTTCTATAAACATGAAAATATTTGTTATTCCTTTCAGGCAGGTTGTTAATTGAGAAATTAATCAGACAACAGCAAGGATAATAAAACGAACTGATGATGTTAACATGAAAACATTTTTTCCTATCAGATATTTTAGACTGGGTTATGAAGTAGTCATATCATTTTACTCTGTGAATTGGCTTCAACACTTTGGTAATCACAGTTTTTACAAATATACAGATATATAACAATGACAGACATCAAGATTAAATGCTTCTTCAATATTATTCTAAAATACATACAAAATCAATAGGCATGATGGAAATTTGCTACACTTAGCTTGTGTTAGTCTAATAATATAAGTAGTTAATATAAGTAAGGGGTTCATAAAAATAAAATAGATAAGATGGTTGCAAAAGATCTGTCAAAAAAAAAAAAAAAAAAAGAAATTGGTTTTAATGATGGGTAATCCTGGTAGCTCTCCAGATTTTTTATTACAACCTCAGCATGAGAATTTAAAAAACATTTTCTGGGATTCCTTATTTAAGGAATACATGCTTCAGTTTCATCATATATATATATATATATATATATATATATATATATATATATATATATATTCAATTTCGATTATAGGTGCAGTTCAATTTATAATTACATGAATCATTCATACAAAAAACAAATATAGAGGTTAATGATTTAAATGGCGAGAATTATTATTATTGAAATTGTTTGCGAAGATGTATTCTCGCCATTTAAATCATTAACCTCTATATTTGTTTTTTGTATGAATAATTCATGTAATTACATTATATATATATATATATATATATATATATATATATATATATGTGTGTGTGTGTGTGTGTTTACGTGCATGTGTGAGTGAGTGAACAGAGATATTTCTATGTATTATTTACATATTAAATAACATGATATTGTTTTCTCTGCATTGACAGATTGAAAAGAAAATTATATCTTGACTGAAATTCATCTCCTATTTTGATATACTCTCTACACAAAACCTAGCAACTGCATTTAATTTTCCAACATAATTTGGAAACAGAAATGTTTTAAGTCAATGTTCTTGTCTTGCCTTGGTCCAACACAAAATAGCAAATAGATTTTTGTCAAAGTGACATAAAACGCCGAGCTACAGATTCATATCAGTTTAGCATTTCAACAATAGAAAGAATTCAAGACAAAAGCTCTGTTTTAGGCATCTTCTTGCCAACAGATAACCTGCTTTTATTTAAGAAGAGAAAATTTAATATTTGATGGTTTCTTTTTAGTTAATTTTTGGCAGCGTTTTGGCTAGTTCAACTTCTGACTTCTGTCAGTTCAAATTTTGTCAAGTGCAAAATTAGATAAAAACCCAATAAAGGACTTAATACCAAATATTTCACTGGAATGATACTGGTGAACAGATACACTAAAATGCAAAAAAAAAGGAAAAAAAATTGGGAGAGTCAAAATGAAACAATGAATGTACAGTAATCTTACTTACAAGTAAAATGGAAGTCTTTTGAGAAAACTTTAGATAAATCAAGAAAATTAGCTTTTTTTTTTTAGTTTTCTTATGACCTCCAGTTATTATTTCCAGTTTAATTCATTAAACTTAACTCTTCTTTAGAACATAAAAATATCAACTACAACATGTATTTCTCAACCATTGGGTTATACCAGCAATTAGTTACCAAATAAGTCTTGAAAAGTGGACAAAAGCCAAACATGAATTGAATTTGTAAAAAAAAGAAAGAAAAAAAAAATTGGTATCAAGTCAATTTCTTATCCACTTAAATTGGTTGACTCTAAATTCATTTGTTAACTTGACAAATTTGTAACCTTTTGTTTGGCTCTGTTCCAAAACTCTTTTAGACTTTTACTGTAAACTTGGATATCCTGTTATGTTGACTGATTAAAATCATTAGAGAGAAATTTACAAATGAGCGATTCAATTGTTAATTCATTAAACTTAACTCTTCTTTAGAATGTAAAAATATTGAATAAAATATGTATGAATATCATGTTTTAAGTTGATAAAAATTGTGTATTATTGTCAAATAATTGATTGAGAATCTACTTGTAACTTAACAGTATAACCAAATGAAGAGGATATATTACACACATACAAACCTCTCATCTACAGCCCCCCCCACCACCACCACCACTCAACAGACTTTGGATGCAATGGACAAAATCTGCAGGCAAAATATTAAAAAAATCTGTACAAAAAAACTCCCAAATCATCAGTAATGTATTTCAAAATTTGCAGGTTTAGTGGAAAGATTCGTATTAGTTCTCAAAGTGACCACTTGGGGATGGTTGCAGGCCTTTCAATTGTGAACAAAAAGTGGTGTACAGTATATAAAGTATGATACATTAGTACATGTATGAGAAATCTATTATTTTTGTTATTTTGATTAATATAACTATCTTAAGTATATATTTATTTATGCCATGTATACATATTTATAGTATTTACATCATTATCATAACTACTGGTAGTTACTATAGTGGTTTTATAACTCAAAAATAATCCCTTCCCATATATATATATAAGTCCTTGAATTGTTTGCATTGAGGATGCTTGCTTTGTGCAAACTCACCATACAGCACCTGTTAACCATGTGAACATCCTATATAGGATGTTTACATGGTGAATATATATGTGTGTATGTGTGTGAGAGAGAGAGGCATTACTCCAAATTCTCTTAATCCAGGAGTAACATATATATACAGCCCACTAAAGGAGTAGTGACTCTTGATCTGAAGATCACATTGAAGAATGAAATTGACAGCCACCATGAAATGTTGATTCCTATATCTACAGCATATATGTCTAAATACTATCACCAATATTGAACATTGTTCTATAGAAGAACATCACAAATTTTAAACAATAGATATACACAATAAATGCTAAAAGCTTACACAGACAGAAAGTAAGCAGACAACAAACTTTCCATAGTACATTTTATATATATTACAAATTTAAAAGTTAATAATTTAATATTCATTCATGCTCTGTTCAAAAGAAATATGCAAAATATTAACTTCATGTGCATTGACAGTAGAAAAGCTACCTTTTACCCTCCTCACCATTACCTCACAGAAAAAATTGTAATAGTGCACTTGTTGATGAATGTTGACTGGGAGAAGGTGAAGGTTATTTACACGGCTATGAATGAATGAATAAATGAATGAAAACCACTAATATGAACATGTAAGCATGGAATTTGATGATTAAAACAACAAATTTGGTTGTTTTCTAACTAGAATTTGTTTGTGAAAGTTTCAATACTGTTGTGCATTAAAAATTAGGAAGAAAGGAATTTTCAGTAGTCAGGAATCAGAATAAAGCTATACATTATAACATTCTTCTTTCCTTTTATGTACCTGTTCTTTCAGGATGTGGATGATTATGGCTCTCCATAACTTCCTGTCTTTTTATTACTGTAAGTAATTCTTGACTTTTTACTATCCCTCTTTGCCCTGTTCTGCTAGCCATTCATACAAACTTGTTAAGTAGGTTACTTGCCGTTTCCCTATACTTCTCTTGACTTCTTGATCACCAAAGTTAAGCTGTGTCAAGCCCAGTCAGTACTTAGATGGGGAACCATTTGGTAATGCCAGGATTGTACTCCTACAATCCCCAAAAATATGTTTTTGGCTTTAAATAACTCACAAAAAGTTGATAAACCATTAAAAAAACAAAAAACAAAAAAAAAAACAATCAAATTCTTGCCTTCTATAAGTGTTAACTTCTCCAAACCCTCTTTCCTCATTATGTGTTTCAGAATTTTCCTCTATCTCTTTCTGATTTTAAGTATAAATTTCCTTGCAGTTTCTATTTTGCTTTTGCTCACATGTTCTGTCCATGGTGTTCTTAGCATTTGTTAGTAGAACTAAATCTGTCACTTCAATTCTCTTCATCTGTGAGAAAATTATCCTGCAGTTGCTTCTATAGAGGAGAGGAGATATTACATAGCAGTTTGGCACACATGCTAAATTAATAGATTTTATGAATTTTTATTCTTCTGAACCAAATTCACAGGACAGATATATTTCCACTTGGTCAGGTTGTAATAAATGAACATCACCAAGCCAGCACTGAAGAATGTACCTGAGATTCATTCTTTAGGAATCACTCAGCTTCGCAGCAGTTATTTTAATGTTTAATAATTATATCTACAAAGAATTTTTTTTTAAATTCTGTCGCTCAGTTCTGGTTGCTTAGATCTTTGAGCTGCAACTTAGCAGAAGAATTCTGGCTTTGAAGTCAGTAGCTATCAAATCTGTTTACCCGGCAAAAAACTACAGGCCATTTTATAGTGAGGGGTGGTTATTGAGGATTAGGTCATGAGAAAAGTTAAGTTATTCTCAGGATTATGGGAAGGAAATGAGAAGGAAAAACTTGACATTATGAACTGCAATATAATACCAACCCAGCTGCATTCAAACAGTTTTAAAATCCCTAAGTCTTTATGGCATTAACTTCATAATATTCCCTTCATTTTCAGTCTTCTTTTTTATTTCCTTCTTTTAACTTTGTTTCCATTCACACTTTCATTTTTCTTTCTCCATTTATATTTTTTTTCACTTAGTATACTAAACATCACTCTTTTCTTTAATCACTTTTCTATCTGATTCACTTACAAGATCTCAAAGCTTACAATTTGTAAACTTGCGTCATTATCTTCAAATACTTTCTTTTGTTACTGACATTACTATGATCAAAGAAAAAAAAAACAAGCATATAAAACCAAGAATTCAATAAATAAGTAAACATTTACAAAACAACTAAACCACTGAGGATCAATGAAAAGAAACTAAAAAGGTAGATTTGGTTCATATGGGTCTGTAATATTAGCAAAAATATAAGCCTTTGACTTTTCTATTCAATTTTAATGGTAACATTTATATGCTAATATTCAAGAGTTTGCATAATTTAAAATAACTTTTCTTCAAATCATAAACAAGTCAGGCAAACTATTATAATATAAGAGGTTCATAAAATACATTACATTTTCTCAAAATCTGACAAATCAGAATATTTTTTTGAAAGAACTTCTTGGTTGGGCTAAGAACTTTTCAACATCATTTCATGCAAAATATTTTTCATTAAATTTTATTTGAGGAGTTATTAAAAGATCTTACTGTAAGCATATTTTGTTAATATAAAAATATCCATTTAAAGAAATAAACATATTTTTAATTTTTTTCTAAAATCTAAATTGAGTTTAAATCTGTATTCAAAATGGTCAGGCAATGTTAAATGGACATTCAGTTTAAATAAAGTTATTTTTTGAGCAATGCAGATATCAAGAGAAAGAGTTGTACAGTATGGCTATCAATTTCTTTTATTCTGTCAACTCTTATAACATGAACCAGTATAAAATTATTAGCAAGGTTACTGACTATGACACCTGAGAGAAGGATTATTTTTTTTATTCAGAGTTTTTCTAATGTCATTAACTAACATAGTGCCATTCTGCACTTAATAGTTTTAACAGATCAAACAATATAACTTTGTTAAAAAGAAGCTATTATAAAATACCAATTTTTTTCCTTTTCATTTCTACATTTAAACAGGGAAATTATTAGATGAAGTTATAAAGCAATTAACATTTTGTGGTTGCTTATCCTTATCAAATTGAATTTCTCTTTTTTTTTTTTCTTAATCAATTGACAATCTTTCAATTTGATTCACAACTATTTCATTCATAAATATCAATAAAAAAATTGAACGTCCTTTCAGAACATGAGTGATCATGGCTCTCCACAGATTAATTTTCTTCATTATCTACTAATTGCTATGCTCTTTTGGGAAAGATAGTGAAGTAGTTTCCTGTTGCCTTCTTTGTGGGTTTGAATTCAGACTTCCTCCCTCATGCTTACATTGGTTGCCTCCCACGACAAAGGAGCCTATTCTATTCTACTAGTTAACCCATAGCTGGGAAAATCATGATACAAACTATTTGTTTGAGATATCATTTTTTTTTTTTTTTTATTTCTGGGATGGGTTTCTTCCTGTCAGAGAGCCCAGTCTACCCTGCTATTTAACTGACAAAATGGATTCATGCCTTTCTCATGGACATAAGTATGAAAGTGAACATTACAGACTAGGCTGGAATTTGGACTCAACTTACCAATTCCACCTTCCATGCCAATAGCAGTCACACTACCCACACATTCAGCTCAAAATAAAGTCAATAAATTCTTTTTTAATTTACAAACAAGTTTCATTTATTACAATTCAGTAATTCAGAAGTCCACCGTTATTAGGCGACAAGGTACTGTGGGTGGGTGGTGAACCTCAAGATTTTGTTCTCGTACCCATATTGCTCACTTTTTTAGAAATTCCACCCTATTTTACCAATTTCTGGGCCATCCTCTTTGTGATAGACAGAACAAACAGCGATCATAAAATGGATCCTAAGTTGTTTTAATAATTACACACCCTTTTTCACACATTTTGCCTTGATCTTGATGATTAACCAGCCCAAATTTTGTGAAATTTTAACACCTCGGCCATTTCACACCTAATCCAATTGGATTGGTAATAATTATACATTATCACTTTATATTTCTATTTTGTACGCGATCAAAGAGTTCCTATAATATCAAACTAATTAACAGGAATTCAATCACTGCAATCAGATACCACAGATGGGGTATAAATAGGAGTACTTTTCTCTAGTTGATTATGTTCAATTTGACTCTCCAACAGTTGACATCAAGAATCTCTCATAAATAAACAAATATGAATAGCACGTAGTAATTACAGGTCGTAAGCAGGAATTGCAAGAGGAAGTACTTTTGAGGATGGATAAAATTTATTGTATAAAAAATCTGCTGTAAAACATTGAAATAAGTTGAAATTTTGGGTAATTTGCTTTTTAAGCCCCACACTAAGTATCTAATAAAAATTTCCCGAATAGTTATATTTACATCTAAATTTACATGCTTAATTAAAAAATAATAAAGAAATTGATAAAAATCTACCTTTTTGGAGTATAGATAAAAGTATAATAAAAGTCCAGGTTCATTTACATCACAGCAGTTATTACTGGTGTTGTTTGCATATATTTTCTGTGGAATAGACATTCACTTGTCTTGATTATTGTGCATGCACTGATGCAAACAATGCCAATAATAGCTGCCATCCAACAACAACTTGAATGAGTCCGAACTTTTATTGTTGATAACTCCAAAATGGTAGATTTTATAAAAATTACTTTGTTATTTTCAAATTAGGCATGTAAATTTAGAATAAAAAATAATTGTTGAGGAAATTTTTATTAGATACTTTGCATGGGGTTTAAAAAGCAAATTAACCAAAATTTCTTATGGAATCATTGGCATAAATTAGTATAATTTTTTGAGGTTCTTTTCGAGCCATTATCTATGGTATATATATCATGAAATAGGGCCCCAAAATCAGGTAGGTGTTCAACCACCTGTTATCACTCACACCCTCCCTACAGCTACCATGATTCACTTGCAGCATGGATTGCCCATCTTGGACCCCAAGGCCTGCACTATAGTGGTGGACTACTGTATAGACCTTTCTATTCTTGTATATTTCTATCAATCTGATTATTTTGCTGGCTAAGATAACAGTATAAGTTGCTGATCAATAGAAACTATCTTAAATTGTATATCATCTTTTTCATACCTGACCCTTCCTACTATGCTCTACCTTTGCTAGATCAGGCTGAAAATGGGGTAATGCTGCTATATATAGGCAGGAGCTGCTCAGTCTTCACTTCCTGTCTCAATAGAGTCCAAAAGCATCTATGCAGCCTTGTGGATGATGAGTTATTTTTCAGCGTACAACCCCTTTCACACAGACTAAATATAACTACTCTACTGCTATTTCTATGGGAAATGTTTAGGTGAATTACATTCCTTAGTTCCACCAGTTCTAACTTTCACACCTAAGACCCTTCAGACCTAAGACATCCATTGTAGCAAATGACTCATTCCCTTCATATTCCATTGGTGAGATGTAAGTTCCACTTGAACAGCTTCTTCTCATGAACTGCTACTGTGCGGAACCAACCTCCAAGAGGATGCTTCCCCAATCCCTACAATCTTAACCTGTTCAATCTAGGGTTAACCTTTGTCTTCCCCCACATATCCTCATAAACTGAGCCTCTTAACTCTTACTCTGTAACTCTCTACCTTGTGTGGCTGTTGGGCTGTGTACAGGATGAATATTATTAAAAAAAAAAAAAAAAATCCACTTAAACTGCTGATCAACAAATATGAAGAGGTCATCTTAACTTTATAATTATCTGTTTTGA
This sequence comes from Acanthosepion pharaonis, assembly GCA_903632075.3. Lineage (NCBI taxonomy): Eukaryota > Metazoa > Mollusca > Cephalopoda > Sepiida > Sepiidae > Acanthosepion > Acanthosepion pharaonis. The sequence goes on from CAHIKZ030004539.1 coordinate 3,854,343, forward strand.
TCTCTTTAGCCTCTTATTTCTCATTACCATATGTTGCAATAAAATAGAAATCCTACATTTACTCAACTTCTTTCTGGTGTCTTTGATTGATAACAGGTTATCTTGAAGAGGTCAGAAGTTTAATGATTTAATGTCAAATAGATGACAATTTTCTGATTATTGTGCATCAATCATTTTTAAACACTGTAGACAAGAGCATTTCTTTATTTGATCTAAATCTGGAATGACTTTTTGAATTAATTATTAAGGCATTGACCCCATATCAAACTGTTAGGAAAAATTAATTGTGAATGTAATAAATGCAGTACTTTCTGTTTAAAGTTCTGATATGAGGATTTATCATTATTTACATTTGAACTATTGTCCTCATCTTTGTTGTTATTGTGCTCTCTGGCCTCCTTTAGGTGCTTTATCAATCCAAATAACCTCCAGGGAATTTCAAACTGAACTCTTTATTCCATCTACAGTGGTAGATTGTAGGGATAACTAGTCTTGTTCAATTTTTTAGTACTGCTAAGTTACTGCCAGCCAATTCTCACTGAAGGCCAGAGAGCATAGTGAAACATAGTGATAATAACAACAAAGATATGAACAATTGTCTGATTGTAAATAATGAAAATAATGCAGTACTTTTTTTCTGCACTATATGTCAACAAAACAAAAAAAATTCAAATGTAAATTAATTTTGTGGCTAAGAACTATTAATAACTTGTGGAAAAGCCATAAAGGAGAAACAGTTTGCAAGAACGAAGTAATAGACAAAAACTTAAAAGAAAAATTTAAAAATTTAGACTGTTGCTAAGTAAAATAAAAATTCTGACAGGAGATTCAATCTCGTACTTGTTACATACAGAAATTAATATGAAAAGGAGAAATAACTATGACATCATACACATAGGTGCAGGCAATTTCGTGTGTGTGTGTGTGTGTGTGTGTGTGTGTGTGTGTGTGTGTGCACACTAGGAAAGAAAAAATATCAACCTTGTACCAATGAAAAGTGCATATATAAAATAAAAAACAAGAAATATAAACAGTCTATTGCTGATACACCCTGACAAGTGGATGGAGTGATTTCTGGAGGGTTTGTCTACAAAACTCTGGAGTTGGGATGTTGAAGGTAACAGCAATCAGCTTAGTAACAATCTTTATATTTTGTATTAAATATCTATATAATAAATCCAAATGTCAGTGTGTCACACTTTTTCAACTTTACTTCTATAGGCTGTAGCCCAACATATACCATTTTTGGAATTAGGCTGACTCCGGAGCAAATTAAAAAAAATTCTGGGCTGAATCCAATCCTGAAATTTGGGGTTCTCAAGTTTTCATTACTGTGATTGTTTTCAGCAATTTTTTAATGTGATTTTTTGTGACAAATTTTTTTGTACAATAACAATTTTTATAACTTGAAAATAAATTTGGGAGTCTGTCTATATCTCTGATTACTTACATTATTTACCTTATACTTCATTGCCATATTCACAAAATTTTGGCTGTTGTACACTCAGGCTTTCTTCAGGAGTAGATTGTTCTATTTTGGGTCAAATCACTGGATTCAACAAATACTTATCCACTGGGTCATGTGTCCTCAAGTTGATAAAAGTGTGAGTTCAATATCTGGCTACAGCTGAGGTGAACAAAAAGCTTGGAGAGTTAAGTTAAAGGGAGATAAATGATACTGAGACATCCAGGAGAGGCATGGCATGTGGAACTAGAACAGTCTACCCTGGTGGACGAAATAAAGGGTTCAGTACAAAATTCCAATCACTGGAAGAAGGCTGGAGCATACAATGGCCAAAACACCGAGAATATGGCAGTGAAGATGAGAACAACAGCCTAAACAATGTAAATAGTGAAAATAATAAAATATCCATAGAAATTTCCCTATCACATCATTAAATGTTTGAGCTTAATAACTTTAACAAAATAATGCAATAACAATCATAAATATGAATGCTGGTCATTATTTTAAGAAGTGGGTACAAATGAAAAGATTTTAAATTGACAACTTTTCCATTTAACTGAAACAAACGTTAAACACTTCTATATTCTCTTCTTTCATTTTCTGATTGAAACCAAGTAGCGTCTTTGATATGTCTTATCTTCTCATGTGATCAAAATGGAATAGTCCATTATTTATGTGGTATTAGCAGGAGACATTAAGCACTTATCTTTTTTTTTTTTTTTTTACTGAAACCAAGTAGCATCACTGATATGCCTTGTCTTTTTACACAATCAAAGCCAAATAGTCTTATTTATGAGGTATTAGCAGGATGTAACAGTTGTGCAAACTAATGAAGAGAGAGACATACAATTATTATAGGTATTTAGATATATCAACTGGTTGTTTTGGAGGTGGAGGATGTCTTCTTTTTTGGAAGTCTACACTATGTATACCCAAGTATATATATATATATATATATATGTATGTATGTTTATTTATAAATGAGCTTCTGGTGTAATGGAAAACAGCTTGGATGAGGGAGCAGAGTTTAAATTCCAGTTGAGTCTGTGATATCTACTTATGCACAAATACCCTTGGTACAGGTATGTACCCTTGGTACAGGTATGAATCCATCTCAGATTAAATACTAGAACAGATTACTTTCTAGCATTGGTTGACTATAAGGACAACTCTGACTTCAAAACCTGAGGAGTGTCATTTGGGGAACTTGTAGTACACTGTGTACCAGCTCTCTTTATGTATAATACGCCTTCATCCATAATATGCACTCCAAAATTTGTGCTTAAAGTATGGGAAGATACTTCTACTTGCACATAATACACACCAATTATTTGGTAATCAAACCCCATAAATTGTACCTCCCCAATTTCATTACAGCAGGCATTTCCTACTCTTATTTAAAAAAAATGGTTTTAAACATAGAATAATATTATTCTAATTTAGTTTTATGACAATTCTTATTTTATTTTACATTTGTAAGTTTTGTTAGGTACATGATTGTATTTGACATCCTTATGGGGTCGTAATCACCAAATTTTAGTGTAAAATTATCATATATTTTTAATGAGTAGTCATTTTACAACTGAAATTAACTTATGAAACAGTAATTTTTTAAAGATATTTTTGTAGCTGTTCATAATACACACCCCTAATTTTACTTATTTTTTTTAGAAAAATGCATATTATACATGAGGAATTACAGTAATACAATTTCTTTTATAAACTTTTTACTTGGATGTTTTAATATATTTATTCTTTTCTCTCTCATCTAATCCTGACAGCATGCAGTGGGTTCAAGTTGGTACTGTAAACACTTGAATTTAACAAATGTCAAATATGTACACAAGTCATACACATGCCGCTATATAGGGGCAGCAGCTCAGCCTCAGCTGGAAAAGAACAATGCAAACGCAAATCTATAATCAATGCTTAAAGCTCTGGTTATTATCCTCTTTAGTTCTTACTCACAATACTCACCTTTAAGCTGACACAATATTTGACTTTAATATAAGAGAGTTAATCAGGGTTTTTCTCTTCCCCTACCACCCCTCAAAAAAGACTTTGCATGTCTAGAATTATTATTTAATGCTTGGCAGTGTGTAATAGATGAAATGTATTTGTTTTTCATTTAATTCCTTTCTTTTAAAGACTGAAGGGTATTTAACCAATCAACAACTGTATTTTTGGTTGGTTGGTTGGTTGGGTTTTATGTCATATCAACCACTGTAGACTGTATTTTTGGTAGATAATTACAAGCTGAGTTTAAATTCCAGTTGAGTCTGATATCTACAAATACTTCTTGGGAAAAGTATGAATCCATCTCATTAAATAATAGGGCAGACTGTGCTTTCTAGCCTTGATTGACAACTAGTCTATAAGAAGGACAACTCTGAGTTCAAAACCTGAGGAGTGTCATTTGGAGAACTTGTAGCACACTGTGTACTAACTCCCTTTATTTGGTTCTTCTGGAAATTATGGCTGCTTCTACACAAATCTTCACTACTATAATCAAATCATATATGTGGGTAGTCTAGCTGCTTGGTTATATGAAACCTCACACATCAATAACGATGAGAGTTCAGTATATATATTAAAATACCATAATTCCCCATGTATAACACAGCTTCCTCCATAATACACACCCCAAAATTTGTGCTGAAATTGTGGGAAGTCAAACTAAACAATTATGAATTTATTTGCTCAAATAAATTTTGATGTCTTTCAAACCCACAGTAACAGTGCCTTCAAAAACATCAATTTCCCAAATATTGGCTGATTTATCTACTAATGTAGAGGACTAATTTTTCACACTACTTAGCAAATGAAACATTCTGATGATTAAAATTTAATATTTTTTTCATAAAAACACAAATTTTATTATTTAACATTTTTCTGCAGTAAAATATGCAAAAATGTGCTCTTCAATCTGTTACAGAAAAAGTATGAACTAAAAATAAATATTAAAATATCACTGTAAGTAGATTTTTTTGTTAAAAAATATAGATAAAAAAATTAGCAGTTTAAACAACATAGACAACCTTAGAGAATAAGAGTTGAATATGCTTAATTCCTTTTCTTCTTTTTTTCTTTAACATAACTCAATTTTAATCAAATAGTGCTTTCAATTTTTAAACACTTCCCTTTATTCCAGTTGTGTGTATTTTTGAGTAACTAATTCTATGTTAACATGCTGAACAATTAGATGATACGGACAGGTGAACAAATTGAAAAAAAAAAAAAAAAAAAAAAAATGAAAGTTAACAAAATTACAAATTTACAGCCATTTAAATATTTTTATTCTTTAATTCTATCAAGCTAAACAGTTGTGATTTTATTTGCTCAAATAAATTTTGATGTCTTTCAAACCCACAGTAACAGTGCCTTCAAAAATAGCAATTTCCCAAATATTGGCTGATCAGTCTTTTGAAAAATATTTGAAGTTAAAGAAATAAGTTTATTTCCTTTCATTGATTCCAGTACTTTTAATGTGAAAAATCTAAGTTTAATAGATTTCATGAAGGAATTGAATAATTTACAATAAAAGAAATTGAACTAAAATTTCCTTGAGCTAGTAGCAGTCTGATTTAACTGATTTAATCTGTGTGGGATGTATATTTTCCGCTTACATTAGTCAGACTGTTATCCTCATCTTGATTGCTATATTCACAATGCTTCGGTCTTTCAAACTGAACACTTTATTTCATCCACCAGAAGTAGATTTTTCTAGTTCTATGCCTCTTCAGGATGTCTCAGTTATTTCTCTTTAACTCAAATCTCCAAGTTTTTTAGTTCACCACTGCTGTAGTCTGGTATTGAACTCACAACTCTTTGGTTCTAGTCACTTGATCTAACCAACACCTTTATCCATGGCCCAGTGGATAACGGTGTTGGTTAGATCTAGTAACTTCAGCTGCCTCTTCCTGATGTTAAGTATAAGCCTTGTTTGCATCCTCTCTAAGACCTCATTGTTGCTCACACACTCGGTCCATGATATCCTTAGCATCCTTCTGTAGAACTATATTTCTATCGCCTTGAATCTCTTCATCTTTGAGGAAATCATCCAACATTCGCTACCATAAAGAAGGATAGATGTCCCATAACAGCTCAGTATTCTTTTCTTCATTACCAAAGAAATCCTCCTCGCAATACCCAGTTTTTGATTTATGTCTTTCATCATCACTAAGAGAAATAAGAGATGAAATGCATGCAAAATGTAGATGGACAGTCTAAGTCTGTAAAATTATTTTCATCTAAAGTGAAGAAAATATGGTCATCAGAAAATAGCAAAGATTTTTTTTTCTTTCCAGCAATCAGTCATGCAGATGCTAAATTTGTTGTATTTCTCTTTTCTACTAAGACATCTATTTTCAGATAAAAGTTATTCTTAATGTTTGTTAATAGATACATTACAACAAGGAAGTATATTCTCTTGTATCATTGAATGTGCTACCAATAGATGAAGTCACTGAAGCACCCAAAAGGATCTGTCTATATTTCTGAGATGAAGTATTATGTACACTAGTTACATTATTTGGACTATTGTCCTCATCTTTGTCGCCATATTTATTATGTTTTGGCCGTTGTATGCTCCAGGTACCTTTGAAGATTGTCCTGATGTTATATGGACCGCAGATCCTTTGTAAGAATGTGAGTTCAATACCCAGTTAAGGCAGTAGAAACTTGGAGAGGGGAATTAACAGGAGATAACTGATAACTGACATCCATTAAATATGGCACTAGAACAGTCTACCCCAGTGAGTGAAATAAAGGATTCAGTTCAACATTCCAACCACCTGAAGAAGGCTGGAGCATACAACAGCCGAAATGTTGTAATAAATATGGTGACAAAGATGAGGACAATAGTCCGAATAATGTAAAGAGTGCACCCAAAAGTATCCATTTCATTTTACATATAAGAGAATTTCTCAAAACTATGTTCATATGGAAGCCAAAGAACTTTGAAATGTAATAAACTTTTTACTTCGGTTCCAACACAAACTTTTTTTATATTTGACATTTTAGTACTTTAGAATTAATCTGACTCTCCTGTAGCAGACAAAAAAGAAAAAAGTTGAAAATATAATCAATATTTCTGCTTGTGTGAATGAACGAAAAAAAATTCACACTGAATTAGACTAAGTTTACATTTATGAAATGGAAAAAGCAGAAGTTAAAAAATGCCTACTTCTATATTAAAATATTTCACTTTATTTTTTATCCAGGAAGGAATGTTCAAAGCATGATGGTTTCTCTGTTCCCAGTATTACTCAGTGGATGGAGATGGTTTCAATTGGTCTTAAAGAAATATTCACTTTGGAGGATGGCTAATCTTCCTTTATTTTAATCTCCATTTCAAATGCTGATCAAACTGTAAAGAGGCATTTAAAGCCATAATTTACATTTTACTTGATTTGCTTTCATAAAAATTTATATAGAATTTTAAAAATATATCAGTAGCTGTATTATAGGTAATAATAGGATTCAAATCAATAAAAACAATATAATTATAAGAATTCTTAAGCATAGAGTCCATGATAAAGCACCAAGGAGGATGAAAATGTTCTATCTAGGGAATTCTAAACATTTTTGGTGTCATTATCACTGGTCTGAGTCTTATGTTGGTTATATTATTGTAGTCTGCTTGAATGTTGTTTAAATCCATACAGATTCATTCAGAGTAAAACAAACTATGATTTGAATTGTGATATTTATTCTAGCAAAATTCCTTACTAAAAAAAAAAAAAAAAAAAAAATAAATTCTTTTTTCTTATGGCCCTAAAGCATTTCCCACAAATAATCATATTATATTAATTAGTGATATATTATTATTATTGTTGATACTGTCAAAAATATATTTATAATCTAATATGTATTTACTTTTCAAAAATATTGGATTGATTTCTAAGAAATATTTTAGTATAACATCAATGAACGAACACTTTTTTGTTTATCAAATTTCAGAAAATAATTTAGTCATCAAATTTTAAACTGATACACAAGAAAACAATAGTCAGCAATAATTATTTGGTTAATGCTTGTATCATAGTACCAACAATATTTGGAAACTGAATCTTTGGTAAATGAATTTAGTGAAAGCAACAGAATTTGCACATGGGGTGTTCTGTCTTTTATAGATTTTTCATTCAAAAATCAATATTATCATTTTTCTGAGAAAAGTAAATCTTTACAAAACCTCTTATTCAGAGAATCTATCAATAATTTAAAAAAAAAAAAAATAATGTTGAATTAAATCCAGACATCTTTGAGAAGAAATACAACACATCACAAACATATTAATTCTAGAATTGATTTATTGGCTTGTCGTATCCCATCTGATTGACAATTTCACTTTTATAATGCAACATTATGTAAAAAGACAACATAATTAATCAAAATCATATCAAAGAAGCTAATATTGATTTTCAAAAAATATATATTAATTATTGATATTATTTACATGTGAACTATTGTCTTCATATTTATTATTATTATTGCAATGTTTCAGTCATTGTGCCCTCCAGCCATCATCTGGTATATGTTGATCCAGATGACCTTCAGGGAATTTCGAACTGAAGCCTTTATTTAGTCTATGAGAATAAGTTGTTCTTGTTCCACTAACCATGTTTAGTGATATCTCATCTATTTCTTATTGCTCACTCTGTTTCCACTAAGTCAAAACACACACTGCCTGGTCCAGGGATTTGAACTCACAATTACTATGTTATTAGATAACAACAAAAATTAGGACAATAGTTCACATGTAAATAATGATAATTTCTCATACGAGAAATTCAGAGCAAAATCAATTATATTTTCTTGAATATTTTTTCACATATTTTACATATAACTGTACAGAAATCAAAACTGTAAAAATGACACTAGATTAAAGACCAAAAAATGGGTTTATCATGAAGTTTTTTGATAATGATAATATTTTTTGATAATGAAAATACTTGAGAAATAAGTGAGAGTAAACTGATCTTATACTTTTTATTTACCCTAGTAAATAGTAAAATAAGCCGTTTCCATATAGAAAACACTTGGCATTCATTAACCAAAAATTTAGTGTTATTGTCAGTTGAAATTTACAAATTCTTTTTTCGTAAAACAATTTTTCAGAAAGTTAGACTTCTCAAGTTCACTCTCCTCACTATTTCTAGCATTGATGGCAGTTTCTTTCCAAACCTTTTTTTAAGGTAGTGTGAAAATCAGAAATCTTTATTTAAAGAAAATAAGTTAACATGCTTTTTTTTTTTTTGTCAGTAAAAATAATCTAAAACACTTAGACTTGTCAGACTTCTAAAGATTATTTTAAACTAAGATCTGTTATTATTATTTGGAGTTTATATATACACAAATAACCAAGATGATCTATAAACAGAGTTTAACTTCTGGTTATGTTATTATTATGAACCTGAAAGAAATAATTATTTTCTTTAATCCAAGCAGGTTCAGAAAAAAAACAAAAAGTCACATTTACTTGACGTACACATTCTTTAATTAAAGACAATAAATGAAAATAAATTCTTTTTTTGTTCTATGGAAAGAAGTCAATGCAAAGTTCTCAGCCAGACTCACTTCTCAAATGAACATCAGACTTTTTTTTTTTGGAGGGAAAGACTTCTTAGTCAATAACTTTTCAACACCTCCTTGTAAATAGTTTACCAGTAACTCTTTGCCAAATTGGTTATGCATTTATCAATCTTGAAGGAAATATGTGGCTCTTTTGAAGGCTGCATATATAATAAGCCCAAATATCATTTTGGTAAAATTTTATAGAGGTTACACCTATTTTTCAGACCATATTTTTGGCTTACATCACAGTCTTCTGCTTGGTTCATACTTGCCTGTTCAGCTGCTATAGCCCACAGAAATCACTTTTCCAGCTGTACCATCATGACAGTTCTGATCACAACAGACACCTGTTTGTATCTGCTTGTAATAATTGTAAATATGTCCTCAAAGAGCCTAAGTATTTGTCTGCTATTGCAGAATAAGGCATTATATAGCATCTACCAAATTTGCTTCTCATGACTAGTGGCATCTTTGTAATCATGTATTAAATAAGAGTAAATTTTATATCCCTGCTCACTTCACCCAACTTGAGGAGTAATCATCTTGAAAAAGCAGAAAGTTTTGCTTGTAAATTCTCTTCTAAGTCTACTTTTAACTACTCTGGAATATCTTTGCCTTACTTTCCATTTAGAACTAAGTCTCCATTGAGTGATATGCATATAACTATCCATGGTTTCTGCTATCATTCCTTAACTGGATCTCACAAAGCATGTAGACTTGAGTGTATCCCTGCAATAGCTAAGAAATGTGCTCTTGAAATGATTCCTGTTCTCTCTCTAAACTTTACAATAAATGCCTTGCTGCTCCTTATTTCCTGCTTGTCGGAAATCCTATTCTGGCTTTAAGAACTCCAGTGTACCATCTGATCCTTCTAACTAGCATCTTATTAGCCACCTATCTTTTTTTGATAAAGTACTAGAGACTCTAATAAAATCTAATATGGCTTTCATTTCTCTAGGTCAGTTACTGATGTATTAATGGTTATTGCTGAAAGAGTCTATCAAGCAAGAATGGTGATGCTCTGGCTGTTGCTTTGTATATCTCAAAGGCATTTGACAGGGTTTGAACTACCATCCTATTAGCCACCTATCTCTTTTTGACAATAAACTACATCCAATAGCAAGGCCTCTGATCAGGAGGTTTTGAGGAGCATGGAACCACCTTGTAATTGCTGGTGTTCCCAGGTTCAACCTGACCTGGGGTGGTAGCACCTGTTAGGGTCCCAGCTATGGGCAAATAGTTAACCCCCAAACTGGGGTCAAAACACTATGAAAGTATAAAAAACAGTTTTAATACCATCAATACTTTTTTGGAAAAATTATTACCAGCAATACATTATTATCAGCAGTACATTTCTGAAAAAAAAAAAAACTATTACCAGCAATATTTTAAAAAAAAAAAAAAAAAAAAAAAAAAAAGAATATTACCAACAATACTTTTTTTGGGGAAAAAAATATTACCAGCAATAAAAATCTTGTTGGCATTAAATAACCCAGTGAGGTTGATATACTGTAAAACAAACCAAACCAAATCTTCCAGTCTCTTGCTTTCCAGTCAATTTTGATATTCAAAAATTTAACTGCATTGTTAATTGTTATCTCTTGTTTCCTTAATTCCTCTTCTTTTATTGACCTCTCTCCTTAATGTCTTTCTTTTCTTTAATATTCTTTCACACTCAGTAACATCTTTGCTCAGGAATGATTTTAAAAAATGTACATCAACTCTATTAGAAAGATGTTATAATTACCTTATTCCTTTTTATAATAAAAATAAAGTGCTAAAGTTAGTTTTGAGTGGTGTCCATAAAAAATTAAACATCTTTTTGATGAAATATTATTTACAATGAAATGTAATAATCTATTCAAAATGTCCCAATTAAAACATGCATAACTTGAAGGGACATAAATATCATTTAATTTTTAAAATAATATTATGGTCAAAATGTTACCAAAAAAAAAAAAAAAAAAAAAAAAATCAGTATCACCCCATGAAACATTAACAATAAGAGAGAAGAGTAATCAGGAGGACAGTAGATAGCGACTGACATTGAATTTAAATTTTTGAAGATTAAAGTTGACACAAAAGCATGGAGCCGAAAGAGAATTCCACAAGCAAGAAGTGTGAGAAAAGAAACTTAACAGAATTTATGGTTACATCTAACTAACTGTAAACTGGTGATACCTTGTTGCCAGTCTAGTGTGGTGCTTAAATTAATAAAGTCTAGTTATCATGGCAAAGAGATCATCTGAACAGTTGCCATGAAATTATTTATAGAAAAGGCACAGGGAGAAAAGTGATTCCATTTAAGACAATTTACTGTGAGAAATTAAGCAGAATCATTCTTCAGTTTTTATTTTAATTACAATTGTTGTTAAAATTTTAATCTTTCCATCCAATTTAACCTACAGGTTTACCAACTTTAAATATAATTGAAAACAAATGCCATTTAATGTTCACCTCAAATAAGTGATTATATTACATATTTTAAAATAAAAGACAAGTGTATGATATTGTATAAAAATAACAAATTTTTAATGAACAGACTTAACTTGTCTTCTTGAAAGTAATGTTAAGATTAGCCGTTTCCATATGGGAAACAGTCAACATTCATTGACCAAACAGCATTACTGTCAGTTGAAATTTATAAACATACTCTTAAAACATTTTTTCAGGAAAATAGTTTTCTCAAGTCCACTAGATCAGTAGTCCCACAGACTGGTGCCATGCAAAACAATTTTTCCATTGACTGGTGTGGTTAATGTAAGTCATGCACACAATGAAAAACAAGACCACAATAGGCAATAAAATGAAGAAAAAAAAGTTTTTATTCTTTCTGTGTGATGTGGTAGCAAATGGTTCACAGTCCAGTAGTTGGAGATGGCCACACTAGCTGTTATCACTGTCATTAGTATTGACAGGGTTTTCCTTCCCAACCTTTTGTTTAAGGTAGTGTGGAATTTCAACATTAATATGAAGATGTTGCAAATTTGAAAATAGCATTGTTACTTACTGAGGACAAAATTTGTGTGGGTTTAAAGTTTTAACTTCCTTTTTCCAAAATGAATTTTAATAGTTATTTACCAAGTTTAGATCCATTTGACACATGTCCCCAATAATAATTGGAATTAGAACAAATTGGTTTAAAAGATGAGCTTCATGTAGATAATGAAGTTTAGATAATGAATATCATCAGTTTACTCTATCCAAGGGTCATGTCTCACTAAAAATTATTTAGCTATTCTGGACAAAAAAGCAATTATTATATTGAAGTTGTTTGTATGTGTTTGTGCAAAGGAAATGAAAATATTCTTACTGTAATAAGTTTTACAAAAAACAAATTCATTTTACCTCAACAAGGCAGTTTATAATTCTATCAACAAACATTAGCTTTTAATATCGGAATAAATTACAGTCAAGCTGGTGGAAGTAAGATTTGCCAATATTTTTTAAGCTTATACATGAATCAAGTGAGGAAAAGCAACTTAATAAATCTTGAAAAAAACTTGTTCTCAATCTATTCAAAAGAAAACCCACCAGGGCCAGGCAAGCTATGCAGGGATCAATAAATATCTACAAGTTGAATAATAATGGATATTCAATAAAATTCTATATATAGAAAGAGCTTAAAGATAATAAACCTTTCAGGGGAAGAAAAGCACTTAGAGATCTGGAATGTAATAGATGACTAAGGATCAACAAAATCTCACATATCAAAAAGGCTTCATTGCTTAAGAATATCAAAGAGGTAAAATTAGTATCTATTATCAAAATTAGCATAATATCTATAACATGGTGGAATATATCTCTCATATATATATATATATATATATATATATATATATATATATATATATATATATATGCTCTTCTACCTAGGATCAAAATTTGCACCTAGTTTAGAATGAATGCAGAAACTGTATTCATCCAAGGATCAAAGTTCACCTAAAAATCAGTGTAGTAACAGTGCACTCTGAAAAGTGTTACAAAATATATATATATATATATATATATATATATATATATATATGGGCAGCATATCTTCATTCAAGCATGTATGACTGAATAATTTAGACATATCACATCTATTTATTTTTATTTTAATCTTCTCATATTCACAGTTCTTTTCCTTAATGCCATAATTAAACGGATTTAGAAAGACACTGTAACTGATCTTATACTTTTTATTTACCCTAGTACTTTCAATCTCATCCAAGATCATCTTCAGGGTTGAATTGCTAACACAAAGAATTAATGTAATTGACAGTAATGAATTTTTGTGCATGTGCATGAACATGCTCTGTTAATTCAAAAATTTACAGCTATGTAAGGGAAGTAACTTAATTTATATTGTAAAATTCTTTATTAAAAATTGTAACTACGCATTTTAAAACATTGTTATAATTGTAGTTTTTTCAACAATTACAATTTAGATATTTTAAGACCTTGGTGTTATAAACATTTTAAAATTTCATTGCTATACTCATAATTAATTTTATTTAGTTTTGGGTGTAATTTCCTGATATAAAGCGCTTCCAGAGTTTGAAATTTTTGTTTTTTATTTTTGTGGTGGAGTATACTTGTTGATTAAAATTTCTCTAAATCGTGAATGTGCACAGGAATGTTTCTTTAAATGTTATGCAGTTGAACTAGAATCCAACATATGTAGTATAATTCTTCTTGATAATGTTGTCATATAACCAACATATATATTTACTTTTTTGTCAGAGATACAATCTACCAAAGGGCACTTAAACAGATATACAATGTTGGTCTTTTGCAAAACACTAGTTGATGGAAAAGAGTAATTGTGGCTGGTTGTATTAAATTTAGTATAGTATATGATTAGTTTTATGTTTTTACTGGAATCAGTGGGGGGATATATTAGTATTTATGAGTTTTTTTAGGATTTACAAAAAAATTCACAACCATTAATTACATTAATTTTTTTGTCTTAGCAATTTACCCCTAAAGATGAGATTGAATTCCAATTGGTTGTATTATATTTTTGAAAACTTTTCCACCTAGGATACCGTTGAAGGATACAAAAACAATTCATGATGAAAAAAGATGAGAATAAAAAAAAGTAAGAAACTATTCAATAAATGATGCCTTTGATGCCATAAGTAAAATCCATTACATAGTAATAATTGTTCTCATTCTTTGTCTACACATATTTCTTTCTCAACGTGGGTGATCAGGCTTCACAAAAACCTGCTTACAAAAGGAATATTTTATACAACCAACTGAGCCACACCCATTAAAATCAACTTCTCTGACTAGTGTGTATATATTTTCTTATTTCTAAACAATTAATGGATTTATTTTTATTCAACAATAATTGAAGAAATATATATATGATAGACTAAGAAATAGGAAAGATTTATAAATTTAACATATTTTACTGTTATTTAACTTTCAACAGAAATTTTTTGAAAAAAAATTCTGATTATATATATATATATATAGATTGATTGATTGATGTATGTTTCATTAAATAATATAGACAAGTTTTGTCTATTTTAAGTAAGTTCCTTTCATATTGTCTGATAAGCTTAATAACATTATCATTGAAAGATAAAAGGAAATCACCATATTGATACATGTTTAAATCCAATCTAAGCCTTCGGCTTACATAAGCCACTATCAAAGATGACAATTACATTTCAATATATCAAACAATACACGGACAAAATAATAAATTTCAAAGCAATGACAAACTCATATATATATATATATATGTATGTATGTATGTATAATCTGTTGGTGGAAGAGTGCTCAGTACCAGAAATAGAACACTTGGAGATATAGACAGTGTTGGCATAGTAATCACTGTATGCTATCAGTTTCATGCTTCAAGTAATCTTCAAGCCAAGTATACATAGTGCAATGGGCAAATTGTTGCTGTTTTATATTCTTAATTTTGCATATGTACATTGTTTTTGATTTTGTCAGCTGCACAGAATAGTAGGGTCAGTTGGGTACCATCTGTGAGAAAAAAGAGCACCATGACACAATTCACCCACCAGAAATTTGGAAACGACATGCAGTACTGCTTAGCATTTGTGCCAGAAGTTCCAATATAAACATTTCAGTGTGTTTGGGTGTCAATCTGAGGACAGCACAGAGGATTTGGTAAGAGTTGGATGAATCTAATTGTGATTACAAAGGTGTTTGGAGTGATCACTAGTGATTGTGACATTATGCTTTCATCCATCTTCCCATAGGGCCTCAGACTCAGCACATAGGCCTATATCAAATGACTTGAGGAGACCATCCAGAAAAGATGCAAATTTCAAAGTCATCTGGAGGCCATGGTTGAAACCAATAGAAATTTTATTGAATAAATTTACTCTTTAGTATTTCAAGATATTTTTGTGTAATTTTGGTAAATATATCTGTTAAAATGAGATGTCAGTGTTATTTTCATTTTTGTTTAATTTAGATGATAATTTATCCATCACACCGTGTGTGTGTGTGTGTGTGTGTGTGTGTGTATAGCATTAATACAAATATGAAATTTGTCACTTAGCTGGTTGATGTTATACTCAGTACTCCAGAGTTTCATAGACTTATCATCATGTAATAGTTCTGTCCACTCATCAGGAGGTGTGTATATATATATATATATATATATAAATAAAAAGGAAGGACTAATGTAAGGTTTCCTACTGTGTAACATCACTAATAGTGGAGAAGGAAGTTCTGTTCTGATGTGTTTAGTATCAGTTTGCTGTGCAACAGAATTGAATAATAGCATTCATTAGTGCTACACACAAGTTACATATAAAACAGTGATCAGTTATAGAATTGTTGGCACTAGAAGATTGCACATGAACTGAAATTCCCACATAAACAATGACAACTTGCCAACAATTAAACAACAGATCTGCAGAATAAGGCTCAAAAATGGAATCTTTATTGCATTACAACAATGTACAGCTGCATTGCTGTCAAGAAAATGACATAAAACATGAAAAGCCTGAAATTCAGTTGCTGCACACTTTGGTGCAACCCTGATTTAACACTATCACTGCAGTACTATGTGCAGCTCTGTTTTATTAACCACTTCTGTGTGCAAAAATGTTGTAGTGTAGAGCTCAGCATACTTCCATTACTGTGACAATGGACAGCTCCTACTTATAAATATGGCAAGTAGCCATATTAGAGAAGGATTGAGTAGTATTTGATTTGCTCAAGTGTTTCCATTCTATGTATGAGTATCTAATAAACCTCTTCTTCTTTGTTTCCTCTATCTAGTATTCTGTTCCTTCCATACTCTCTTTAACTACAGCCTTCCTAATTCTCAGCTATTTTGAACAAAGATAACATTACAACAAAAAAACAACTTCTGTGTACAAAAACTTTCCTTGGTAGAATAAAAAAGTAGATAAAATTTTGACAAAAATAGTTTATGTTAAATGGTGATGATGTTAAAAACTGTAATTTAGAAAACAAATAATTAAAAGTTTTTTTTTTAATTAGTTCACTCCATGCAAGATGCAGGAGGCTACTGGGAGTGAAAGACAATGAAAAGATTTTAGAAGGAACTGGAAACCCAACCTTAAACAGAAAACAGAGGATAAATCTCTACTCTTGTTAAAAAAAAAACTAAGAAGTGTGAACCATACAATAAGCGAACCTATCTACTGTTGACTAAAAAAGAAAAATTTCAGAGTTCAGGAGGAGACATTAGAAGTATAGAGAATTAAAAGGCTTTAGAATGAAATGGAAAACCCAATCCTCAACAGAAAACAAAGGATAAACCTCTACTTCTTTTCAAAAGGCCAGTGTGGGGTGAGAAATTTTACTTATATTGATACCAATTTCATTATTCTATCTTGAAGTTTAGAAGACTGGAGATTTTACTTATAAAACAAAGCTTCTAATTTTGAAAAGAATAAGATTTACTTCATTTTGATTCAAGTTTCATTATTTTAAAAAGTTGTTTTATAAACCTTATTTATCTATCAACTTTAATGTTACACATTCCTAGGAAATTTTAATTTCTAATCTACAATTCCTTTGTGTGTATGGGTGGGGGAATGTAGAGATTCATTTATGACTCTCCCTTGCAAATGAATAACTCAGTTCTCAGTTACTACTCTGAGAAAAGAGGTGTCACATGACATGACTACAAAATAAAGTAAAACATGTCTGCATTTATATTCATGCACTGATGTATGTTTTCACTTTTAAAAATTTCAGTGCCGTAACATTATACATCACTATCTTGCACAAGCCAAATACAAGTCTTTAATTTTCTTAGAGGAAATATTGTCATCATTTTTTTTTTTTCATCTTATTTGTCTTGCTTTTTATAATTAAGTATCATTCATCTTCATTTGATTATAATCATAATAAGAAACAAAATAGATACTCTTTCTCTATCTACATTTTATATATCTGACAATTCTTGGTTTCCATAACAACCATAAAATTTTTAGTCATCCTGTTCTGAATCAGCCTTTTTCAAAATAAATTTATGTAATGCAAACAGCATTTGTTTCAAGCTGTTTTCAGATGTTGGGATGAAGTATTTTTATCATTACTTTTAACTGATTTTCCTCATTCTTTTGTTACTTTTCATCACAATATACAAAGACAATCCACTTATCATGAAATTGAAATAAAGAAGTAACTTCCAATGAAAGCTGAATTCACTCACATCCCACATATCAAGAAATGGGGTGCAGGTTCAAATCCTTTTAGAAGCTATTTCTGCCTTCCAATTTCATGCTGTTTAATATTTGAACTTGCATCTCTCATCTGGAAATATGAAATGCAAGTTCAAGTCTTCTAAGAAGCTTCTTTTTTTAATTCCAATTTCATGTAGTTTACTTTAACATTTGAACTCATATCTCATATGTCAAGAAATGGGATGCAGGTTCAAGTCTTTTTCAAAGCAATTTTTTGTTCCAATTTTATACTGTTTACTTTAAGATTTATTTCACTTGACAGTTTTTTTTATGTGGGATAAAATATAGAAAAAAGTGTAAAGAAAAGGGAAAAGATCCATTTTTCTGGAAAACAGTGACTAGCACCAAAGAAATGGTTGTAAGTGATAGATTTTATATGTAATCAACTGTGTTACACAGAATGCCAAGTGCAAAATTGCTTGTGACAGGCTACATTTCATGAATTGCATATGTGGGAGGGTTAATGTAAGAGCCACATATAATAACCTTTAGATGTCACATTTTTATCATTACATAAAGTGTTTATTACAAAAATTTTATATAAATTTTAATAAATAGATATACATAATACTATTTATGTATGCAGGGCCAGCATGTATTGATTGAAGGTGCCCCAGGTAGTGCTTTCTGACACTTACTATCTTATCAACATTTACTTTTTCGACCTACATTTATATACGTTATAAATTAAACTAAACACAACTGACTATTAAAAGAGGAAAATCTTCACGGATTTTGATGTCATCTTTTTCTTTCATCCAAATCCGTGAATCTGTTTTGCTCATGCTAAGTCTTGAAAAAAAAAAAAACACTATATAAAATTTACTATTTTTTATCAATAACATTGAATGTGTTAAAATTATTCAACTTCTTAACATGAAAAATCTCAAGTTGGGGTTAAAAATTGCTGCTTGCTGCCATATATGGTCTGGGGCACCTTCTGTTTACCTCGGAGTTCTTGACAAGATCCAGAGACGGATATGTAATATAATTGGCCCTGATCTGGCATCTCGTCTACAGTCACTCTCTCACAAACGTGCCGTCGCCTCTCTGTCTTTTCTACAA
Source organism: Acanthosepion pharaonis (assembly GCA_903632075.3). Taxonomy (NCBI): domain Eukaryota; kingdom Metazoa; phylum Mollusca; class Cephalopoda; order Sepiida; family Sepiidae; genus Acanthosepion; species Acanthosepion pharaonis. The sequence continues at coordinate 3,873,144 of CAHIKZ030004539.1, forward strand.
ATACTTTCAAGGTAATTGCTCCGATGAGCTGCTTTCACTGGTTCCTAGACTCCATGAATTTAAGCGCCCTATGAGGCTGGCATCCCGCTTCCACCCTTACACTGTAGAAACTTTTAAATGTAGCTGTCTCTTTTACTCCAATAGCTTCATACCTTGCACCTCTCGCCTGTGGAACACCCTTCCCAACTACTGTTTCCCTGAGAGCTATAATCTCCAACTATTCAAATGTAATGTCAATCGACATCTCCAGTTACCTTGATCTATCCACTATCCCTCTCCTCACCCTTTCTTCTATCACTCCTATCTGCTCTTGCTCCAAATCTTCTGCAACCCCCTGCATCCTAGTGGCTCCACACCTTGCTTGGGGCATAATGCTTAAAAAAAAAAAAAAAAAAAAAAAAAAAAAAAAAAACATTGTTGATTTAATTAAGATGGAATGATCTATTATGACATGTCTCTAATTTGTATTTAGATACATTGGAGTGGGAGGCCCCAGGTCATAGAGAGGTGTTTGTAACACATCTATTTATCATCTCTCAGTTGCATTTCTGTCTTTGGGCAGGGTGCACCCAGGGGCCAGTGTAACTGACAGTTGCAGGGGCTGCGGGTAATTTTTGTTTCCAGCTGAGTGTATGCACTCGGGTCCCCCACCTTAAAAAAAGACCTTGTGTCAAAACTTGTCTTAGTGGGGAGACAGAGTAAATACCCAGGTAGAAGGGCATATGTCCTATGCACTGGCCCTGTATATATGTAGCTTTTAAACTTAATTTGTATTTGTTTCATAAATAACAAAATACACATGTATACAAAATGTTTTTAAAATCTAAACTTGTTTTATCTTTTCTAAATATCATGAAGGTAATCATGGCTCTTCACATACACCTTTTCTGTGAATTATCATGACAAGAAAGATAGTGAAGTGGTTTCCTGTTGTCTTCTTTATGGTTTTGAATTTAGATTCCATATGCCATCACCTGTGCTCAACAGTATGCTAAAAATAGAGTCACCTGTGACATGCACTGCCAGATATATTTACAACCCACCCAAATAAAATTTATTTTAAAAAATGCTTAAATTACAAAATAACTCAAAAGCAAATTTACAATTATTAGGAGTTATAATACTTGTAATATAAGAAGGCTTTCTAATTTTTTTGTTTTTAATTTATTACAGATTTTTTTAAACATCTTTCAGGGAATGCAAAACTGTGTAGAAGGCATCAAGAAACCACTCCAGTATTTTATTCAAAAGGTCATAGCAATTCAAGCTGTTTGCAGATAATAAAGAAATCTGTGAAGAGTCATGATTGCCTGCATCCTGAAGGGACATGGCATTTTAGAGAGAGAATGAATGATGCAAAGAGAGAAAAATTTGAGAATTTGTATTTCAGTAGCAGAAAATTTGACAGCAAAAATATATGTAATAATAATTAATATAAATAATTATAATGTTTGAATTTTTTCTTACTTACTTTTTATATTAATAGTGATGAGGAAACAAGCTAACCTATTTCCATCAAGCTGCACATTAAATGTCAAAGCGTCATGGCTTGGCCAACTCTAGCATATGCCAAACCTCAATTTAACCAATATTCACAAAAATAAGGAATATTAAGCAATCCCTTATAATTGCCATCTTTATATTATTCTTCGATATTTCTCTCTTTTGTTGTCTATTTTTAATTGCTCTTCAGCGCATATACAAGTTTACAAAATAAATTTTAATTCTAGAGTTAGAAAACAAATATTCAAAAAAATAAGATGAAAATAAAAAATAAAAATTCAGAATACGTTTTAATTTTACATTATTAAATAATAAAAATATATAGAATATCATTAATTTAATACAATACTTGGGAATACCAGGTTCCTTAAGCAAACTCCTAGAATCTGAAATATGTTTTGGTTTTAAATAATTCAGAAAGGGTTGATAACCTGTAAAAAATAAATCAATCAATTATTATAAAATTATGAGTACAGATTATATATTGTAATTGTGACCAAACTATACTCATCTACCCACAAAATATTATAGCAAACACAAAACCAAATGCAGAAACTCTTTTCTGGACCAATTATATATTTAAATAACAGTCTGAATAATAATCCTCTTTCTAAGGTGGGAAAAATATTTTCACAGAGAAGTAATTATCTTTTAATCCAAATACACATTTTTAAAACCCATCTATTATATATATATATATATATATATATATATATATATATATTGTACTCTTCATCAAATTTCATATCCAGGAGCTAAGAAAGCAACACAGACATTGGCTTTCTTTTCTGATTTCTCCAATAAAAGAAGAAGAAAAAAAAAAAAAACGTCATGTGGATAATCTGTAATTGTAATTGTCAGATGGTATGCAGCTATTACTTATATTCACAGTTTATCAGCATTTGGTACCTGAAAATGTCATTTAAATCAGGTGAGTAGATGGCAAGGAAGACAGGGAGAGGTTAATTAATCAGGAGGTGGTGAAGGATTGAGATGGTGGCTAATATGATTTTGTAAATAGGAGACAGAGAGACTAAGTGTTATGCCCTTGCTATTTGTGAATTTAGTTCACTCCTCTGAATAAGTGGCACATAAAGCACATGGTCATAAATACAGTCACTGACAGGAATATGAAATTAGGCAGAAAACACATGCAAGCAACTATAATGATTTCTATATACCCATGAATGTTTTGCACTGTCTCCATTCAGGACTTAAGTTTTCATGTATCTCCACAAATTCCTTTTTCCTTTAATATCTGTGAATTGTGAAATGACTGTCTTTGAGAATGAAAGTGGAGTGATTTTCCATTGCTTTATGGTTTTGAATTCAGAGTTGTTCTTGTCTTAGGAGGGCTACCTTACCAAAACTAAAGTTCAAAGTCTGCCCTACCATTTTAACCATAGTAGTCTAAAAAGCACACCATATCACACACACACACACACACATTGTGTGTGTGTGTGTGTGTATGTATATATATATATATATATATATATATATATATATATATATATATATATACACACACACACACACACACAGTGGTGGGGAAAAGTATTTCAGCGCTTATTGCAAAATACTTCCAATGCTTACATTTATCTTAAATTTACAGAGGTGATGTATTTTGATATGAATGCACAATTGACTGAAAGATCAGGAAATTTGACTTGCTTAATCAAGTCACATGACATCAGTTTTCCATGGTCCAATTGTAATTTTCTCCAACTCGAGTGAGATACAGTAATTAATGTCATACTGTCATTAATGGTATCATTTTTGGTCAATGGCTATGAAACCCCATGAAATATCTCAAATATTTAATAAACTATCACTTTAAACATTTTTTAGTGGATATTCATATTTGAGTAGGCACTCCATTTATTTATTAAATAACATATTTATTTTCCTCTACCAGCCTGAACGTTCAAGAAATCTTAAAGATAAATTTACACTCTTTTATAATAAATATTCATGCACTCTTACCTGTACACTACTGTCAGTTTCATGAACCCATACAATGTTAAGGTGGCAAAAGAAGGAACTATACATATAAGGTATTACAAAGTCAAAATAATGGTGGTATTTATAAGAGGAGTGGAGAAAAATGGCTCCAGTTTATTGCTCGCTTGAACTTTTTCATTTTAGGCTCTTCTGACTCTTCAAACAATTGTAATGCCCAATGTTGCAGTAATGGAGACTGCTACTTCATATAAATTTCCTGCTCATCCCAGGCCTATTTCCTTCACCAGAAACATCTTTCTATGCCTACAGCTAGCCATTAATGCCTAGAGTTTGCTGACCATATTTTCATACTCTATGTCCTGTAATATTACAAGTTTTTTTTCCAATAGACAAAAAGTTACAACTGCTACCTTTACTACTATAAGGTTTGGCCATAGTTATTATTTGTCATTTGATTTGGGGATTGATTTCATCATTATCTTTCAAACACCAATAATTAACTGAAAAATTGTCATGATGCTTTTATACTTTCCACTGTTGAGGTTCTTTTTATGGTTAGAAAATCTTTTCCTCCACTCACCCTCAACTGCTCCAGATTTAATATTTAGTGCTATTATTTACTTATTACTTTAACCTTATAGCCTACACACAGTGTGTATGTGTGCGTATATATATATATATATATATATATGGTTTGACCTCTCAATGAGCAAGTAAAGTTTGAATAGTGCCTTTAAACACAAATTTTTCTATTACTCTTAAAATAGACATATTTCCTCAGCTTCATCTCCTAACATAAAATAGCAATTCATAAGGAAAGGGATGGATTTATTATTTATTAATCCAACAGATTTTTATTACTTCAAACATCATTTTTAGTGGATACTTGTATTTGAGTAGATGCTGATGAGCACATATTTTTTCTAATAAGATTTCTCTAATATTCAGGCCAGTAGACAAAAATAAATGAATGTATGTTTGTACTGTCTAATAAATAGCAAATTTATTTAATAAACTAATCAAACATTTTGACCAAATGCTGAAGGTAACACCAATCAGCTAAGTGACAAACCTTTATTTATATTAATTCTATCACTAAAAATAGGACAAAATGCATGTCAACTACAAAGAAGATAAATCTTCACTTAGAAATATCATAAAGAAATACACTACTCCAATTGACCCCCCAAAAATATTAATTAACCCACTACAAAAAATTTAAAACCAATAAGCTTATCATCAAAAATAACAACAGAGCAGCAAAATCAAAATTACTACAAATGAACATTATTTATGAGTTCAAATGCTTCTTAAAGAACTGTGTTCCTGATCAAACTGAATTCATAAATAATTACATCAGTCACACCACTACATAATCATCCAGACACCTTATGTTACACCTACAGCTCTATTAGAACCGATTTAAACACACACAAACTTACCAGACTCCATCTGAAACATACTAGTACATAAAACATACTAGTATAAAATACAAACATATTAACCTCATCCACATGTAAAAAAAAAAAGATTAGAAATAATGGAATCCTTAATAATAAAAAAGAAAAAGCCAACACTCAATAATATTAACTATGACTACAGACACAATGTGCTGTGTTCGGAAAATAAAACATCCCTATAACTCTAGAAACATACACACAACTCATACACCCAGTTAAAAAGCAAAAATAAAATCATCCTTGATAATGGCTAAAAGTAGAGCCAAAAGTACTCAGAATTACAGAACATTTGGACAGTTTTTACACACTCCCTGTCCAGAAAACATTTGTTTGAGCAAAAAGTTAAATAAAAAGATTAATTACAGTACCTTGTCTGTTGTCTTTAATGAAACATGTGTAAATGAAGGATTGCTGCCTAAATACCATATATATATATATATATAGATATATATATAAGGGAGAGAAAATACAGAATCAATGCTTAATGGTGACTGTCAGTGTCACTAATGTGTGTGTGTACAGAAGATGGTTACAAAAGAAATAGGACAGATTTTAAAGTTATTAACTGAAAACAATGATATTGGCACTCATAAGATTGTTTTGTAAAAAAAAAAATTGAACCTTGTTAAAGTATTTTATTAACAGATGTTCAATATGTGCCCCCTTAGTCATACAGTATATATATATATATATATATATATATATATATATATATACACACACACACACACACAAGATTAATCTATTCTCTATTAATCACCACAGAGATCCTTCCCTGCCCTCCATTAGAATGTCTGACGCTCAACTTCTCGAGAGCAACTCTCTGCGGCTGTTTGGTCTCACGTTGACAGCTGACCTGAGATGGAACAAATACATTGAGTCAATTGCTTCATCCACCGTAAGGAAAGTTGGCTCCCTGTGCTGCGGCAGGAAATTTTTCTCCCTGGAATCGATCCTCCAGATCTACAAATCAACAATTCACCCTTGCATAGAGTATTGCTGCCATATATGGTCTGGAGCCCCTTTTGTTCGCCTCGGAGTTCTTAATAGGCTCTAGAGGCGGATATGCAATATAATTAGCCCTGATCTGACATCTCATCTACAGTCCCTTTCTCACAGATGCGCCGTCGCCTCTCTCTGTCTGTTTTACAAATACTTTCATGGCAATTGATCTGAGGAGCTGCATTCGCTGGTTCCCAGACTTCATGAGTTCAAGCGCCCTACGAGGCTGGCATCCCGCTCTCACCCTTACACTGTCGAAACTCCTAAATGCAGCCATCTCTTCTACTCCAATAGCTTCATGTCTTGCACCTCTCGCCTGTGGAACTCCCTTCCCTATTCCAGTTTCCCTGAGAACTATAATCTCCAGCTATTCAAATGTAATGTCAATTGACATCTCCAGTTGCCTTGATCTATCCACTACTCTTCTCCTCATCCTTTCTTCTATCACTCCTATCTGATCTTGCTCCAAATTTTCTGTAACCCCTTGTGTCCTAGTGGCTTTCCACCTTGCTTGGGGTGATGAAAATGACAGTCACTATGAAATATTGGTTTCTATGTTCATACAGTTTATCTCCACACAGACTTTAGCCCTAAAACATTGAGCCCTCTTCTCTAATTAATTGTTGTAGTGCCCTCTCTCTAAAGAGTCTATGTTGGATTCTTCTACCTACTAAGATTAGTAGGGGAGAAGGTCTTGGGGAACAGTCAAATAGATTGAACGCTGGATTAACCAACACACACTCACTAGTTGTGTCATACTCTTCTGTTATACTTACTGTTATCCCATCAGTGAGATCATATCTGCAACACTTGTTTTGTTATTTCTTTAACTATTTACCTGGTCACAACATTAATATAGCAATATATATATATATATATATATATATATCTCAGTTCCCAACTACATATTTATGCAGATGATACAATCATTTACTTCTGTATTACTGACAAATCTGACAAAGTAAACCAGGTAACTTCTCTCAAAAAGTCCACCAATTAGTGGTTAACTTGGGTAAGAAATAGTTTGTAAATTTGAATGCCTGCAAAACAAACCTGCTTTTATTTAATCAACACAGAGAACCTTTCTACCTGCCACCAGCATGGCTGATGCTAAACTCCCAGAGAGCAACACTAGGACTTCTTCAGCATACATTTTGCACTAACATGAAGTAGAGTGACTATATTAAATCAATTGCTACATTTGCTGTGTTGTACCGGAAAAATTTTCATCAACTTCCTTCTTGACCATCTATCACTCTACCATATATCCATGCATTGAATAATGCTGCCATATTTGATCTAGTGTTCCTGTTGTATATCTTGAGATTCTTACTAAAATTCAAAGAGTCTGTAATGTAATCAATGTAAGTCACTTTCTCACTGATGGGATGACGTGCCTCTCTTTCTTTACTACAAATATTTTCATGGCATCTGTTCTGATATATATTATTCATCCTTGATAATGGTGAAAAGTATAGCTGAAAGCATTCAGACATAAAAAAAAAAACATTTGGACAATTTCTACATAATTTACATCCAGAAAAGAAGAAAATTATAAGAATACATGAAAAATTGAATAAAAAAAAAAACTTAACTGCATTACCTTTTCAGTTGTTTTTAATGAAACTTACATTATATATATATATATATATATATATATATATATATATATATTTGGCCTGAAGCATGAAACAGATTGTCATAGGTGTTGACCTCAGTATCCACTTTTATATTTTCATACACTCTGTCTCTAATATTGAGCACTTTTACCAATAAATACAGCATACCTTAAAACTATGAGTAAATTTTCAAAAATGAGAGTGATGCATTACAAATTCTTTCAGATAGGTTTTCTTAACTTTGATACACTGTCATAACTTGATGTCAAGTTTTTATATTCATACCTGTCTAAAATTAAGAAAATTGTCATGAGGCACCATATATATATATATATATATATATATATATATATATATATATATATATATATATATATATATATATATATACACACAGGTGAAAGCTAAACTTCTCACTGCTAAAAATAAATAAAAGTTTAAATGCAAAGCTTTATTTGCTTTTATTTTTAGTCTAATGAATACCAAGAATGTCATAGACACTTACATTATTTAAATAGCAAATAACAGAAAGATATTATTAATCAAATGCATAGCCTGTGAACTATGACCTGAAATGTGAGGTCAAAATAAACTGCACTTAATGAATGGTTATGCCTTAATGGGGAAAAATTATTTTCAAATCTTTTAAAGGCTGGACAAATGCAAACGATATGTCATATGATAAAAAGACATTTTAAAGATAGTTTCTTTCCCATCACTTCTACCTACAAGCTTGCATGCTTATATGCTTTATGTTATTCTGGTAAAAACACTAATTACTTAAGCCAGGCATTCAACAGACCATGTACAAAAACAAAACACAAAGAGTTAGGTTTTTTTCAGATACTTAAAATCAATCTTAATTCTTACAATTACAACTGTGACTGTGTGCTTTAATGCACCATGTCCTTTCAGGGAGTGGTTTCTCCACAACTTCCTATCCTTTGTAACTCTGAGTAAGATTTATCTTTTCACCCACCTGCCACTCCATGTTGTCATCCATTTACACAAGCTTGTTATGTAGGTTACTTGCAGTTTCCCTTAGTGCATCTTGCCTTCAACATGTCCTGTGAGCTCTTTCCACATTATGTGCTCTTGAAATTGCAATTGTCTGTCATTTAGAAGGATCAATATTGCATAACAGTTCAGCTTTCTTTTCTTTGTTTTTAATGAAATTTTCCTGTTAATACTTTGCTTTTGGAAGGAACCATTTGCTCTTCCAATGCACCTTCAGATTATGGTGTTATATGTTTTGGTCCTTTGTTAGATCACTTCTCAGATATTTAGGATTGAAATTAAGCAAATACTTGTCTTGAGTTTTGTCTGATGTCATTAGATTAATGCAATAATTAGCCTATATAAATGTAGTAAAATTTAAGTTATTTAAATGCAGAATCTTTATAGGAGCCCATAATTTTAATTTATTATAGGCAAACTGAATTAATATATTTAGGCTTTAAATATTTATAATTGTCACAATAACAGCAATCCAAATTTGTCAAAGTTTGTCTCTTATCTCATATAATAATTATTTCTTTATTTTTCATTTAATTCTGAAGAGGTTTTAATTTTTATGAGGCATTTTTTAAATTTCCAGTAGTATATTGAAAAGAGAAGAATGAATAACATGGTTTTGTAAAATATAAACAAATTTTTATATGCAGGAGTTTTAGAACAAAGTTTAAAATTTTAGTCCATGATAAAGTCTTTGCATGATTGTTTGTAATTGTTTTTTTTTTGTTTTTTTTTAATATAAAGTAATTTTTGAAGGGGAAACAATAAAATATAAATGAACATGTAAGTTACATACATTTTTGTTGATAACTAAAATTCCAAGTTTATTTATGTCACAGTGAACATGTTGAAAGACAGGAAATGAATCTATTTTTCTAAATTGTATTTTATATATATATATATATATATATATATATATATATATATATATATATATCGATTTCAATAATTATTAATGATGCACCTGTAATAATCAAAACAAGTCTTAACATTTTATTTTCTGTTCTGCTTTATGTAGGTAGATTACTAAGTTCCACAATGATAAAAAAAATGTATTTATTTTACACAAATATTTTTCAACATAATGTTCTTCCTTGTCAATGCACTTAATTCAGTAGTGAATAATACAGAGTAAATTTATAGCTGACATTTTTTATAGTTTAAAGCATAAAACAAAAGTCCTACACAGCCATTAACTTAGATTGAAGTCTGGTGGAGAATAGAACTTGATGAAAAAAATGTCATTTCAAAAACTTTGGCATTTGTTATTAACCATAGACATCAGAGAATCTTTTTCAGAGAAATGGAAATTATCTGTCTGAGGAACAAATCTCCATCCCCAAAAGTAAAACATTTTATGAATCTCATCATTCATTTCTAGTGTTAGTCATGATACAAAATTGGGGTCAATAGAACAAAAGCCAATCCTCAAGAGTCTTTATCTCCCTTTTTCCCCCTCATATAACAGAAGGACTAAGTCTCCATGACATTGTTTTACTTGGACTAATATTTGTAAATAGTAGTCTGCATGGGATGGGTGATACATTTATGAAACTTTCATAATATTAAACTTATCAGTAATCATAATATCTTATGCAAATTATAATATCTATGATACAACTTTTAATAATTTCATTAGAATAAACACCATCTTTATCAATTGCATTACTCTTTTCTAAACATTTACTCGACTGTTGGTTGGTTGCATTTGTTTAGCAGCATATCAGCCTCTAGGAGTTATTTAATGCCAAAATTTAAATATTTTGTTTACAAAGTATTTTGTTTTTGGGGATAATATTTGTTTAGTGATGCACGTCTTACTAATTAATCCATAGCAGGTGGAAGAAATGGTGGATTCATAGCTTTTCCAAGGGCATTTGCACATAAGTGAATATAACAAACCCAAATGGAACTGGTACTCAGCTCTCCAATTAACAATTGCAAGCCATTATCCATTACACCACCTGCAAATCCAAGCTTACAGCACCTGGTATTCCCAAGCAGTCACCCATGTAGGTACTGACCAGGCTTGACATTGCTTTGCCTCTTATGCTATATTGTTCTAGGATTGTCAAAGAGCAAGAGGTTGGTTTTTGTTTTTTTTTAAATGAGAAATTATTTTCATTATTTGCCATTTCATAATTATCTTTCTCAGAGGCACATGATCTAGTGGATGATTAAGGTATTCATTAAGATACACCTGGTTTCCTAGCAGTTGTGAATTCTCTACCTGGGTCTTGTTATACAGAAAACTTGCATACTCTGGTTCAGTGGAAGATATGGACAAGAGAGTATAACTTACATGAGATTGTCCCCGAAGCATGGAAAGCTGAATCAGAAGAATCTAGCTCCAAGAATTGAATAAAGGGTTCAGTCAAAAATTCCAAGAATGTTAATGTGTGCAACAGATACCCAAAGACCAGAGAATACAATGACCAAAATAGTGAGCATAACAACTTAGGTGACTATACGAGTCTGAATAGAAAAGCATATAAGAAAATTTTTGTCTGAATGTCTTAAATGAATAATTACCATAAATACACAGTGTTACACAGACGAGTATCCTCTTCTTGGTTGTTTTATTCACAACAATCTTAATTGAATAAAGTGTTTAGTTCAAAATTCCCAAAAGGTTACCCACTACAACCAACACCTTGAAACATTGTAACTATAGCAAACAAAATGTTTAACCTGAATAAATTGTTGTATAATAAATAAAGATTAAAATATTTTCTAAGCAGAATGTTTTGACTGTACACACAATAAAAAGCCATTTTAACTGAGAAACTTCCACCCATTGAAAGATGCAGAATTTTCTCCATAAAAAGCATCAAGTATTTTCATAACTTCATTTTTAAATTTAGAAGAGTGTTCATAAAATTGATTTGGTATTAACAAATAAAAGAAATGAAAAAGAATCTAGTTATTTTACTACATATAAAAATTTTATTTTTGTCGTCACTCAGCTATATTTTTAGGTAAACCATTAATAGAATAAATTACTCCAGTAAAGACAAAGAATAAAATGACAATAAAATGTAACAAAAGGGATTAGATCAAAATTTACATATAATACCACCAACACAGACTATAACCTTTCATTGTGAGGTCAAACTATTCTTTCATCTTCTTATAATCTTATTTTTCTTTGCTTTTTTTCTTTAGTCCTCGTTTTCTTTTTTGTCTCTTACTAAATTCAGAAACAATATATGAACATAAAACAAGCAAACAAATGAATACCAAAAAGAAATTATACAGCTATTATCAGTTAAGCAAAAGATTGATAGACCCCTGCATAAATATGAATAGTCATATATGCTAATAGGGGCCTACTTAAATAAGGCATAATTATAACCCTTGAAAAAATTGTTCACAAATCCAGATTATAATCATGAGAGGAGAATAGTCAGAGTCAGATGATCTTGAAAATGTAGAATCAACAGATGACTGGCAACTTGAAATAATAAGAGAAAGGGAGAAAGAAAAAAAAGTTTTTAACATTTCCAGTGAAAATACAAACAGAAAAAGTCATTGATAAATTCATCAAAAGCTCTTCCAAAAACATATGACATGGGAAAAAAAAATCACATCTTATTAATTTTTGCCTATCTTTTCCACAAAAAGAATGTGGCTGAAGTTGAATGACATCTGCTAGTTGACATTCATTGTCTGAATAATAGGGGTATTCTTTATGCTCTAGACAGGCTCCCAGAGATAAGGAATGCAAATTTTAATCATTCATTATGCAGAAACTACAATTTCAGTTTGTGCATGTTTCACTATTTTTTCAAACATTTGTTTGACAATTGGTTTGTTTTGTTTGGCTTAACCTTTTGCAGTTTATTTAAAGCTAGAATTATTTTTTTAGATTATAATAATTTTTTGGAAATAATGATTTACTGATTCAAGTCTTACTGAGTAACCCATAGCTGTGTTTACCAATACTAGACTAACACTTAAATATAGATTATTATAATTTACTAAATTATGATTTTAAATCAAAACAATGTTTAAATACTTGAAATATGGAAAATACAGACATATACAGGGTGCAATGGTTAAATTGTCGATATTTTATATTTTTAATTTTGTGCATGCACATTGTTTTTGATTTTGTCAACTGCCCAGTATAGTAGGGTCAGTTGGGTACTGTCTGTGAGAAAAAGAGCACCACAATACAATTCCCTCCACCAGAAATTTGGAAAATGCCTGCTATACTGCTTGGCATTCGCACTAGAAGCTTTAACTCAAACATTTCAGTGTTTGGGTATCAATCTGAGGACAGTGCAGAGGATTTGGAAAGAATTGAATGAGTCTATGGTGATTACAAAGGTACAGCAGTTAGGAAAACTCACTCAAATTGTTCTGATAAGAACTCCCAAATTAGTTGATGTGGGCATCAGGATTAAACAGAGGCCTATATCAAATGACTTGAGCAGGTAGTGCTGTCCTGGTTTAAACGGGTGGCTTCTGAAAGATCCTATGTCTGGCAACAGTACTCTGCACCATGCCCCGCAAATGGGAGGACCCAGTCATGGCTGTCAGACAATTTCTATGACCACATCACCCCTTGTATCTGGCCACCTAACTCCCCAGACTGCAAAACCCTTGATTTTTATGTGTGAGGTGCAGTTGAGCAAGAAGACAACAAAACTTTTTGTAACACCAAAGGTGAACTGAAGGCAAAGATTATGGCAGCATTCACCAACTTAAACAAGGAGCCTGTTTAGAAGAGAAGCAGTAGATTCCGAAGTTGTGTGAAGGACATGGTTGAAGCCATGATGGTTTTCTTGAATAAATTTACCATTTAGTATTTCAAGATATTTTTGCGTAATTTTGATAAATGTATCTGTCAAAATGAGATATTGCTGTTATTTTCATTTTTTCTGTATATAGGTATGGAGAAATCATCAATTGAATATTATTAGTTTTTATTGGCTAAATATTTATTTATATTATTTGCATGTGGACTATTAATTATAAATACTTATATTAATGAACAACATACAGTTTTGTATTACTTGCACCCCTGAATCTTGGAAAAAGATCGAAAATACTTGGGAAATGAAAATAAAAGAAATTTAAACAGCTATAGCACATTTCTCTCATCCTTCAACATGAATATACAGAAGGTTATTCATGTGTATGAACGGATTTTGTTAAAAATTAGCAGACATAATGTCTAATCTATTCAGACATACGTGGACACAAAGGTCAACACCAAGTGGCAACATAAAATTATGAAACAGACTGTCGCCACTCAGAGTTGAGCTTATATTTGCATATGGTCTATCTCTAATATTGAGCACTTTTGCCCATAAATGTAGTATACCTTAAAACAAAATTTTTTATTATATATATATATATATATATATATATATTATATATACACACACACACACATTTTACCTGTTTATGACTGGAAGGGATAATTCCGAGGAGGATATAAATCCAAGGAGAGCTCAATGTACACTACAGAGCATTATAATAAGAAAATGGAGACTTTAATTATCCATTTCGATTATAATTTATTTTGTGAACACAGAGGTATTCAACTCTTCAAACCAAAATCTCTCCTCCGTAAATTTAAGATTTAATAAATATTTTTCATACTGATTTCATTGGTACCCTTTTGTTTGACTTTGTTTTATTGACCAACTTATCTACTCTACTTTATATACTATATGAAGCATATGTAGACTATTTTTTCTAATTATATGTGTGTGTGTGTGTGTGTGTGTGTGTGTGTGTGTGTGTGTGTGTGTGACATGATCAATTGCATTTTTTAGACAACTAAAAGTATTTTGTATTGTTATATATACAGGGTGATTGAAAAGTAACTCCCCATCTTAAAATACTTATAATTTATTTATTAACTATAATTTTTACAAGAAATGGATATGAGATGAAAGCATTTAGGATGAGGTTTTATTTAAATTTCAATATGGTCACCAGATTTTGCTACTAGTTTCTCAAGCTACCCAGGAATCATGTCAACTGATTTCACCTGGAACTCTTGTGGTATGGGAGACATAACTTCTTGTATTTGCCCTTCAAGTTCTTCCAAAGTCTTAGTTTAGTATTGAAGACTTGCTCCTTTAACCAACCCCCAAAGAAAAAAGTCACAGGGTGTTAAGTCAGGGACCCAGTCTTTCATTATCTCTGGCATTCAAAAATATTTGCATAGTTAATTCTTATACAAGGTTTTATAATGCTGTGCTTGAAAAACTCTTCCTTATGATGAGAGACAAATTGAAGAAAATTTGATAATGAGGTTCTCAAAATATTTGTCCATTTTTTTGGTGTAGATTTAGGTTTTTGAGTGGTACATTCATTTCAAAGCTGAACAAGTATCTGTTCACAATGAGTGTTCAGGGTAACCATTCATCAGTAACATTAAAAATGTGGGGAAAAAATGGATGAACTTATCCCTGAGGACTGTTGCCAAGCAATCCATTAAATCTTTCACTTGATTGGAATCAGTTATGAAGTCTGCCAGGAGATTCTAGTCTGGGAACTTTCCAATATTAAGATCTTGAGATCTTTTGTTTTCCCCCTCTTTATAAAAGGAATGAGTCAGTGTGCTGACAGTTTAAAATAATTTAATTCCTCTTGTTTAATAAACTATTCACATTCTTAAATTCTATAATTTGTGGTTTATCCTCCAGGCATAGATTACAATTTCTATCTTTGTTTCTCTTTACCATTTTAATTACATACCATTTTACTAACAATGATTTTTGTTTCATTTTTACTTCCCTATTTATTTTGACAAAATGGCGTGTTTCATATTTGAGCCAACAGTTTTACTTAAATTGTTTCTCTGTTGCTCAAATGTAAATCCTTTTCTCCCTTGGTTTCTCTTTCATTGTCACTTATGCCTGATATAATTTTCTCTCTGCAATTCTATTATAGTGGACATTTAGTTTTATTTCTCCAATTGCATTTTTGTTATTGTTTTTGCATTGCTGCTATTTAATAATTTGTTATTTATTCAATGTTATCCATGTAACTAAGTAATTTTTTAGAGTATTTCTATTAAATATTTTGCTTGTGTGATTTGTGGAAATATTTCTCTATAAGTTATATTATATATTTATATTATATTCTTCTATATTTGTATCAACATTCTTATTGTATTGTGGATTAAACCATACTTTTTCATTTCTCGTTTTGGGTGTGTGTGTATATATATATATATATATATATATATATATATATATATAAGCTATCAATTTCATCAGTGAAATTATAGACCTCACTTCCAATCAAGTACTGTGTTTAAATTAATGAAGTCAAGGTAACAAAGAAGAAAGCTCATCACAACAATTAACAGGAAAATATTTATTAAAAATAGAGGAACAAGTAAGCAATATTACAGTGGTGGGAAACGAACTGAAGCCAAAATACCAGATCAGGTCTGATAACATTGCAGATTCTTCTTTGGATTTTGCCAAGAATCTCTAGCTTTATAGTGGAAGCACTAGGCCAGATGTGACAGCAATATTCGATGCATGAACAAATTGTGGACTTATAAAAGGTGAAGACAGATTGCATTTAATGCACTAACAAGATGAATCATTCTGATGATAATGAAGTAAATAATAAAGGATTGAGTCCTAACATTCGTTTTGTCAAATCTGAATATTATGCACTGAGTCAAAGAAAAGTGGGTGGTTAGTGATCAGGAATTAATACAAGCATTACTAACAGAAGTTTTATTATAATTCAACTTCCAACATTTACTTTCTCAAAAAGAATTAACATCACAAAAAATATCAGTCATTCAAAATCCCTTTGACGAGATCTGGTTAAAAAGAGTTCTCTGACAATGCCATTATCTGCATTGCATATAAATATAAACAGGTCAGGCAGTGCTATTATGTTAGCAAGAAATACCTCCATTAAGCCTCTTGATCTCATTCTGAATGAATCTAAATGTGTCATAAGGGAGTTAACTTCTCTTGACTGAATAAAATGGGTTATCAAGTAATTTGATTGAGATAAACTGAAGATGCATGTTGTTTTCCTAATGAGGCAAAGTTCATCCTTGCAAAGAGAAAAAAAACAAACAAAATAACTTAACCATTAATAATTTTTAAAAGTAAGAAATTTTAAAAATCAAAGCTATAAAACACTTCTTTTTTTCTTCTTTTGCTAATATGAAAATTACTTTATAATTCATTAGATAATTTAAAAAAAAAAAAAAGAAAAAAAAAAGAAAATAAAACTATACATGTCAGTTACTTTTGCTATATTCAGAGTACTCACTCAGAGGTTGTCAACCTTTTTGCATCTGGATTGTATATTCATGAGTGGATACTGGGTTGGTTAAATGCCATAAATAATTTGATATGGAAAATATCCATTTAAACACATTATATTTTGCCTTAAATCAGTTAAGAACACATGGTAGAATTTTTTTTTTTGAATATCCTGGACAGAGCATGTGAGCAATAAGAAAGTTTTAAAGAAAATAAGAACAAAAAGAACACTTGTATTAAGAATTAGAAAAACTGAAATTTCTGGGATACATAAGGAAAGTGGGTTGGGAGAATATGATACTCACATAAGATATTGAGAGGCAAAGGGAAACAATGAATAACCTACATAAGTTTATGCAAACCGATGGCAGAATGTAGAAGGGAAGGATAGTAAAGGTGGCAAACATTGTGTAGAGCTACAAAGGAAGGAAAGTTGAAAAGCACTATAAAAAGGTCCCATTCTGAAAGGGCACAGCATGTAAAAGACAAAATTAGTGCTGAACTAAAGATACCAATTAATAATCAAAGAATTCAATTTAGTCACAATTTATTTCAATCAAGGTATCTTTTTAATCTATTAAAGACAAAGAATCTTTAAAACATAAAAAGGTATGAACACAATTCATTGAATGATAGTAAATGAAATAAAATAAGAAAATTACCTAATTTTAATATAAACAACGAATTAATGTTTATTGCAGGGTTTGGTTTAGAAGACCCAAACCATTCCAGTCATTTTTTAAAGCAAAAATGAATAAATAAATAACTCATAGAAAATTTGAAAATGTTCAATATTATATCTGGGGGAAATGTAAATTTCAAAATTTTCTGTTTGGAGATGTGTCACAGAAACATTTTTCTAAAATATAAAAGTTTTAATCTCTGACTATTATAGTATATGTAAAAAAAATGACTGAATTATTTATGTATGGGTCAAAGTGTAATATCTTTTCACACTATGAAAAGTGTTATACATACACACAATATATCACTATCAACTACCCATTCATTCCAGCATAACAACAGAATTGGGAAAAACAAAGAAATGGAGGAGGGAGAAAAAAATGTGAAGAAATAAAAGTGAAGGGTAAGTAAGAAAGCTGGAGGAAAACAAAAGAAAAAAAGAAAAACAAGTGAAAGGAAACAGAGAAAAAATGGAGATGAAAGCAAGTCATAGACAGACAAGCTTACTGCATTGAGTTTTATTACTCCTTTACTCCTTTGATTTTTTAAGTGAGTGAGGCTTCATCTCTTTAAATTTCTTTTGGAGAAAAGAATGGAGATTCTACTGTATGTTGTCTTTTGATTAAATACTCAAGAAAAGTTAAAATTAGAGACAACAGAGCAATGAAGGAAAGTCAAAACAGAATTAAAAGAACATTATGATGATTAAAAGATGTGCATCTTATCAGATTAAATTCTTCCAATAACACATCACATTCTACAAATAATAATAATAATAATAATAATAAAGCAGCATAGAATAAGTTTATGAGAACAAAATATAAAAAAGCCATGAGAGAACACAGAAAATAGTCAATATTGACAATGTGGAGAAACTATCAATTATATAAACAAATGAAGCAAATTAGCTTTGACAGAGAACAAAAGTATGGGTAAGAAAGACGATCCACTGGGAACTGCAAATAATGGGGAGTTGACCAGGATAACCATTGCTACAGAGGTTTTCCTAATGAATGGAGAAAGTAAAATTCTATGGAACTCTGATATTCAAACAAAATATCCAATGCAGATCAGATCAGGAGATCAGACTTTGACTATGAACAAAAAGGAGATCTATCATTGTGTTTGAACAGAGTAAAGAATTAAAGTGAATGAAAAGCTGAAAGAATATCAGAGAACAAGTGGAAAAAAAGGGAACATGAAGGTGATAGACTTATTTATCACTAATGGAATATTTGGTCCTAAAGAGACTGCAAAGAAAGAAAAAGAACATGGATATTAGAAAAGAAACCTAAATAATGCAACCAACTGCATTACTAAAATCAGCCAGAATACTGAGAAGAATGTTTCGCTATTGAGCTGACTTCCTTTTATTTTTAGTGAGCATCAGTCAAAGCCATCAGATATTCTTTTTCATGTCATGTAGGTTTTACCATTTTTTCTTTATCTATAAATTGCCATACATCCTTGGAAAATATAATAGAGTGGTTTCCTGTTGCCGTCTCTATGGTTTGGTATTCAGAGTTTTCCTTCTCTTAGACCAGTTGCCACCAATACTAGAGAGTCTAGTCTACCCTACTAATTAACCCATAGCTGCTGGGGAGATGAGATGATTTCATGACATTTGTACAAAAGTAAATGCAACAGACAAACCTGGAATTTGAAATTTGTCCAAAAATTCCATTTTCTATGACAATATCCATTACACCACTTGCACCTCCTCATCAGATATGACATGATATTAATGTGAAAAATTAACAACTGCTAAATAATAATGATTGCAATAAGAATAATGATTAACAAAGTTAGAATTTGTAACCATAGCTTTGTAGCAAAGCAAAAGACTTATCTACTAATGAACTAGCTTATATCTGTAATGCTCTTTTTGACAAGTTCAAAGAAAAACTATAACTTCAACCAAGTAAAAAACCTTCCCCAACTTACAATAAGCATTAACTTAATATTTTTTAAAAAAATCTTCAAAACCAACAGTTTCATAATTAATTCAGAAATATCATGAACATTATTTTGAAGATTCTAAAAAAATCAAAAAATTATATTAAATAAAAATGAGGAGGAGGAGGAGATGATAATGAATTGTTTATAAATTACATCATTTCACAAGTTCCAGTTTTTATCTAAGGTTTAAGATTAAGGCAAGAAATTATGAGCAAATAGTTTGAAAATTAATAAGAACAGCCATTATTTCATTTGTTGCATTAAATACCCAAAGCAATATGTCACCAGATAGGACTTTCAAAGAGAATTCTCATGAAGCCATGAAATCCAGTTTCAAGCACATAAATGTATTGATCATTTTGGGATTTGGAAATTTTATCACACAAGAATCAGAATGTGATTAAATATTTTCATTAAAGGTTCAAGTTGAAGGCATGACATCAAGAGCCATTTTTCTCCAGTTATTAAAAATCTATCACTTTCATTTCTCCAATCTTTGACAGTCATCCTATGTATTTTGATTTTATGATTCTTTCCATCTATTCCTTCATCTTTGAATTTGCAGAGAAGCAAAAGAGTTTCATGGGTGACAAGTGCAAGAACAGAAACTATTAGAATAGAACTTAAAGTTACATCTATAGTAAAATAGTAAAATAATGATGCCTAGTTGCCAATCTGGTAGTACACTTAAATTCATGCAATTGAGATAGCAAGGAGGAAAGCTCTGGACAATTGACATGAAAATATTTGCAGAAAAGACAGAGGGAAGTGGTGGGAAAGTAACTGAAGTTGAGATGCCAGGTCAGGGCCAATAATATTACACACCCTTCATTAGATTTTGTCAAGAATTTTATTGTTTTAAGTTCGAAATGTTTCATAAACAATAAAGCCTCATCAGACAAAGATGAACACAAATAAATTTCTAAATGGAAAATTGCCAATGAACATCAGATGGAAAGTATACACTTAAAAAAAAAAAAAAAGACAAAAATGTTATTTCAAGAGATGGAAGTGACATAGTTTTTCCCTACAAATGAAGACATTCACAGCATAACTAATATGTCAGTATAAGAAAATTAAACAAAAATCACAACATTAAACATTTTGCACATAAAATTATTATCTTGAAGAAAAACAATGATTTAGCCAACTGTTGGGTGTGTTCACAATGGCAAGGTTAAGTCAATTTTTGAGATTAACACTCACTGGATTTAACATTTTTTTTACCTACACATCACATTTTTTTCCAACTGACATCTATTGATTTGCTCAACTTAAAAGTCCCTCATTTTGAGACTGACATTAGCTTTTACCACTGCCAATAATGTCACATAAAGAAAATCTTTTCCATTTTGTGGCTTACAAATAAAAAATTATATTATTATCCCACTGAAAGGTTTTACATTAAAAATTATTTTATCTTGCAGAAAGTTTTGCTTGATCTTTTAGATCGGAGATCGTTCATATACATTGATTTATTTGAATCTATGTCCTCATCATTGGTTGTCATAGATTTCATTATAGATAAAATATTTCAACCAAATACTCCCTGGTCATCTTCAGGTATTCATATTTTAGCTGATAAGAGATATTTTGTATTTCTTTTTTTATAATAATGTTCACTCTGTACAAGGCCCAAGAGTCACTTGAGGTAGAGAGTTAAAGAGTAAGAGGCTCAGATTATGCAAATATGTGGGGAAGATAACAGTTAACTATAGACTTGAACAGGTTAAGATTCTAGTGATCAGAGTAGCATCATCTTGGGAATCGGTTCCTCAAGGCAGTGGGAAGAAGTAGAATTTACACCTTACCAAAAGAATATGAAGGGAATGAGGGCAGTTCGCTATAATGGGTGTAGCATGACATGTCTTAGCCATTAAGTCTGGTGGAACAAGAAGTTTAGTTTATCTGAACACTTTCCATAGAAGTAGTGACAGAGCAGCAAGAGGTTTGTGATATCTCATCTGTGTGAAAGGGGTTATAGAATGGAAAATAACCCATCACCCACAGCGATGTGGAGACACTTTTGAACTATCAAGAGTGAAAAGTGAAGACTAAGCAGCCCCTATCCATATATGGCAGCAGTTCTCCATTTTCAGCCTGATTTGGCTCTTGTAAAGGTAGAGCATAGCTAATTATTGTGTTATTTCTTTTGTTTCTGTGATGCTACAACTATATACATTAGACCACCATTCCAAAGGACATAAGAAAGTGTATCTTTGTAGCTTTTTAAGTTCTGTATCAGATGATTTTGATATCTGACTAATATGTCAGATTTGTATAGTTTTTTTTTTTAATTATTTTGTTTGATTTTTAAGATGTGAAATTCTCAATATACTTTGAATTATTCAATCTACTGTATCTATAATATCTATAATATTGTTATCTATAATGTTTATAATATAATAATGTTTAAAATCTATAACACTTACATATATTAGAATTTATAACAACCAAAGATGAGAATTTTGAATAAATTGAGTATATCTCACTGGAACGTATTATATAGGATATCATATATTCAAAACCTTTACTTTTCTTTTCTGTTGGCCTTCATTTTTTGGAAAAAAGAGATCTTTCTTTTTTTTTTATGGATTTCTGACCAGAAGACTGTAGAATGGACCAGTCAAAATTTTGAATAATGAAATGAATTTCAATTTTTTTCAATAACCTGCTATTTTTCTATTTTTAAAAGGAGAATGATTTGTGTTCATAACTTAGACAACTTCTTTCTCTTTACTTCTTTGAAAGAGTGTTGAATATTGTTTGTCTGCTGGTCTTTCACGTAAATCTCTATTCTTTTCCTCTACTGAACTGTTACCTGTTGTTGATCGCATAGTAATCAGCTTAGTTGTTAATTGATTTAGTTACGTAGATAATTAGTTAAGTAATTATATGAATTATTGCAAAACTAGATTTCTATCAATAATTATCTGCAAATTTTAGAAGCATTTTTTATTAAACATTTTTTTTTTTACTCCAAAACATGAAACTGAAACTAAAATTTTCTCTGCCCAACAACTGTGCCAATAAAAGCTTTGAAGAAAATAAATATAAATTATAATATCAAAATTTTCTATCTTTATTCTTACGTTAAAAGATCAGTTTTATTTTTCTATTACTAAAATGCCATATGTTTATGATTATAGATTAAGTAAATAAACTAAACTAAACTAATAATGATTATGTTGCTGAAAACATATGTGAAGAAATGGGCACTGATGATTTAAGTAGTCTATACGTCATCCCAAATGCATCTACCAATAGAAGACAATGATCCTGCTTCCCCTCCCAAGGCCAATGTACTGATGATGAGGGGGGTGGGGGCTATGCTGATGACATAGATTTTCATAGTTTGGATAACAATGATCTTGAACAGAAAATAAACATCCTCTACCAAGTGTTCCAAGAAATAAGACTAAAGATAAACCTTTTCAGGTTTAAGAAACTATGGTCTGGAATTGGAATGAAAGCAATTATAGCACATAGTCTGAATCCATAATAAAAATTAAGGATGTAAAATTAGTAAATACTAAACAGTTGAAATACCTTGGCATATGGGTCAATTATAACAAATTAAGTATAGGAGAAAAGGAAATTCAACATATAATAGACTGTGCTAGAGAAAGTTTCACCGAATAATTTGGCTACAAAACCAAACATCAACATGAAAACTCAAATCACATTCTTAAATAGCCTCATTAGATCAATACTTTCTTATGGATGTCATGTATAGTGCTAGGCCTGTTCAAAAATATCTAAACTGTCAGCTGTATTCAACTCCTTCCCAAGATCAATGGTGAAAAAAGGCTTTGAGTGTGTGAATCCTAAGGGTCTTGGCAAAGATCACCCTTCTTTGTATAATGTGAACTGGCAATACAGAATCAGAAACAAAAAAACTGTACCAAATAAAAGAAACCACATCACTTGAGGACTTTCAACAGCAACAATTAAAATGGATAGCACATAAGAGAAAATAATGATATAATCAAGATGTTGACATCCCACATTACTTCAAATAAAAGTTTAGGAAGGAAACCCCCATCAATACTGGAAAGAGCAATAACAGTTACTGGACTTAAGAAACCCATTTCCATGAAAAGTTGTTTAAGAGAAAGATTTTATAAATTTCAAACAAAAGCATTACTGTCATTTTGAATACTAGCTAGAACTCCTAGCCTGATTTTCATGTTCATTCATGTGGAAAACCAAAACAGGATCTTTAGTCCCGAAAAAGGAATCAGGGATTGAACTTTATATCCATTGAATCAAACCATATTTGAAAATCATCCCCATCATGAATTTTTGGATCATATTTTATTTAAATATCTGGAGATTGAGGAAATTAACAAAAAAAGTTTCAAATAGGCATAATTTTCAGAAATACAGATTTATTTTACTGGATTTTTTATTGCAGTAATAAACACTGTCATACATTGAATTATGATTTTGTAAATATCTAAAACTTGATGACAGTGAAAGGTCATTGTTTATGGACCCCTGGAGACCACTGCTCATAGTACAAATAAAAACACAGCAACAAGACTTAGTTTAAATTTTTATTTTCCAGTAACCAGAAAAAATTAGAAAAATGGTCATAATCTTGGCTTCAAGTTAGGAAATTTTAAAATAGATTTCTACTTTTCATGGTTAAACAAAAAGATAAGAATTTTGTTTAGTTAACTTGAGAGATACAAAGTAACTGACCACTTAAATATTAAACAAATCTCTTGCTAAAAACTTAAGCGTAAAAATTTTCAAAAATCAACAGTAATAACAGAAAATTTGATGGCCATGCCTCCAGCTATCATTGTGCTATGCAATAACAGACAGACATTTTTATCACACCATTGATGAGAAAATGAAATTATTTTTTATGAGCAGCTAATCAGGTAACAGGATTGTGTAGTCTTCACTATGCAACCTCATGACAATGATTGAAAAGAGATTATCATTTAATTTGCTCCCTAACAGATAGAAATATACTGTGTATTATGTCCAAAAGGGAGTTGTTTTTTTTTTGTACCCAGATTGATTTTTTTATTCACATGCAAATAATTCAACAAGTAAATAAGGGATAGTAGTGTATAATGAGCATTTAATAGTTATCTCCTATGGAAAACTCTCCCTTCTCACTTCAGCATATACAAAAAAAACTGATTAATGCATTTTGAGTGTACCTTATTTCAATGTCTGGCACTGTTTTAGTTCTCTTGAAAAATCAATTTTCTTCTGTTCAGCATGAATACAGACTCCCCAATATTATCATTTCATTGTAAGTGATCTGGATTTTTTTAGCCATACTTTAGCTCAATACCTTTGGTTACAATGCACCATTTTTGATATTTACAAGTTGCATACGGATATACAAAATCAAATTTTTATTATTATAGAGATTAGATTTAATTTAATTTGAATATTTTTCTTCCATGTTAATAGCAGTAATTTCTATTGATAATATATATATCATGTAATTTCTTTTGTGGCATCTCAGTTTCAATCACTTTTCCACCAACATAGCATAGCTTCTTTGTTCCTTTTCTATAAACACTTTCTTGGTAATCGCTCTGATGAACTTTCCTCTATGCTACCTAGAATTTATGAATTTAAGTACAGTACTAGATTGGCGGCAAGGTCTCATCATTTTATATTTGAAATGACTAGATGTAGCCACAAGTTTTATGCTAAAAGTTTCTTCTATCGCACTTTTTGCTTCTAGAACTTTTTTCCAGCTTCTTGCTTCTCAGTCAAATTTGATCTTCAAAAATTTAAATGCAATGCTAATCGTTATCTTCTATCTTCTTAATTGTTGTTCTTTTATTGTTCTCTCTCCTTAGTACTGTTTTATTTTCTCATATTCTCTAACACCCAGTAACCCCTTGTGTCATACTGGCTTTATTGCCTTGCATGAGGTGAAATCATTAAAAACAATTTCTTATCTGAGAATAGAATATGTTCTTACTGATTTTTTTAAGAGTGTTCATACAAAGAAAAGTTTTTATGTTTGTAATAGTTCAGAATTTAAAAGAAAAAATATATAATCTTTTTTTTTCATAAACTTGATATGACATTTAACTGCAAAAGAAAATTACACAAAGGAACAACAATAGTAATTAAGAAACTAAGGACAAGTTCACTGAATTTTCAGAACTAAAGAGAAAAAGAAAAGAAAATAGTAAGAAGAAGAAGATAAAGAAAAAGAAAACTATAAAATTAGAAATAAAAAGAAAAAACAATGAGCAAAACTAAAATATTTGAGGAAAGACCTGAAAAAAAAAAAATAAAGAATGCAAAAAAATCAAAGAAAAAAAGAAAAACTGAGTAAGAGGAGAAACAATATGAGGAGAAACAATATGAGAAAAAAAAAAAAAAAAAAAAATGGTTAAGAGAAAGAATGCAAAAAATCAAAGAAAAAAAGAAAACTGAGTAAGAGGAGAAACAAATGAGAAAAAAAAAAAAAAATGAGGAAAAAGAAAAAACTGAGTAAGAGGAGAAACAATATGAGAAAAAAAAAAAAAAAAAAAAGGTTAAGAGAAAGAATGCAAAAAATCAAAGAGAAAAAGAAAAACTGAGTAAGAGGAGAAACAATATGAGAAAAAAAAAAAAAAAAAAAAAAGGTTAAGAGAAAGAATGCAAAAAATCAAAGAGAAAAAGAAAAACTGAGTAAGAGGAGAAACAATATGAGGAGAAACAATATGAGAAAAAAAAAAAAAAAAGGTTAAGAGAAAGAATGAAAATAAATCAAATGATAAGAGAGAGCAGAAATGGGCTTTTGTTAAGAGCTCAGAAATTGTTGAACAATCAAAGACCAAAATATTCACAAAGTACAACTCAATAGGCCCATTGCCTCAGGAAAATCCCATAATTTCTTTTTTTTTTTTAAACTATTAAATACTCCAAAGAGTAAATTGGTAACTATTTCTGTAAGATGATGAGCCTATTTGTCAAGTTAATATTGAAGATGAAATAGTTTTACTCTACATTGATTTGGTAACTATGAGAAACTCTGCTTTTAGAGCAAAAATATACTGCTTGATTTGAGTAACAACTTCATAAGCACCGTTTTTTTTGTTTAATTTTGCAACAGGAAATGTATACAACTATAAAAATATATTTAATTAAAATATTTATAGATTTTAAGCAATACTAAAACAAATAAAACTATTGGAATAGATGTTTATAAGCTCAGTGTAGAAGGCCAGAAAAAGGTTTCTAAAAAGAGGTTAAAAAAAAAAAAAAAATATATATATATATCAATAAATAAAACAGGGAGGGGAAGGATTATCTGCTGGTTTTCCAAAGAATAGATCAGGTCAGTGATTACACTTTGCTGCTGGTATCACGTAACCCAGTACAACCTGTCATTTTTACTTAGAGAGGAGATGGGCGCCACCAATTAGTTTCCATTGCTCTGAGACATATCCTGCAGTGCAATTACCCAACATGGCACCACAACAAACTCAAGTTGAACTGGATGATATACAACAATAAGACTAAGGAAGATGGGACATAGCTATGGGCTTGATTCATTCAATAAGATTAACCTAGAATAGATTGTGTATTTAATTCCTAGAGAAATCTAAATTAAAACAATAAGGTGATTACAAAATAATTGTATCATGCATCTTATGGTACGACTTGATGGGGGAATTCATTTTGACGATAAAATTAACTTTTTAAGTTATTGCCACACTATCTATCTATATATATATATATATATATATATATATATATTTATTTATTGTGTGAGTGTTGCACCAAGAAATATTTTTGATCTTTTACCAAAATCTAAGAAAATAAAATCATTATTTGTGATACTTAAAATATTATATTAATTAGTCAATTAGTATAATACTTGTTTCATTAAACACTGATTTACTTGGACTAGTGTTCTCATCTTGGTAGTTCTAGTCAAATTGTTCTTGCTACAGTTCCCTCTGGCTTTCTTCAGATGTCTATCATGGTGAACTGGGAATTTCAAAGCCCTTTATTCAATCCATAGGGATAGATAGTTCTCATTCTGCTGTCCATGCTTGAAGATATCTCACTTATTCCTAGTTAATTTGTCAGTGTAACATCATTTGTCTCTTCTACTGAACCAGAAGATATGACTTCACACTATCTGACTCAGAAATGAACATCATATAGGAGGCTTTAATTAAGAACATTAAGCCCTAATTAACTAAACACCACAGGAAGTATAAAGTTATATATCCCAGTTCAGCTGAAGAATAAAACAAAGGACATTAGATTTCAAATTTCCACCATTGAATTGTCAAGACAATGGAATGAATATGCTACTAAATAAATAAAATAACTATAACAGATGAAATACAAATAAATTATCAAGGGAAAAAAGTAATGATCAGAAAAATGATAATTTTTGATAAATGTAAAATATATGTGAGAGAAAATATTGTGCTTGTATCAACAAACCTCACCAAAAAAGACATTCCCAATTTATCCTCCTCATCATTTCTTACCATATCTCATTCCTCATAACTATTTTAACAGTAACTCTCTCTTGAGTGTCTCTCGAGCCTTGTATCAAGTGAATTTTATTATTAAAAAAAGATCACCTGACCAAGTAGATAAAAGCATTGATTAAACGAATAGAGTTATTTGGCAGTTCAATCCCTGGATAGAGTAAAAAAATAAAAAAAATGTCATATACTCTAGTACAGAAGAGACAAGCAACACCGCAAGAACAAATTAACAGATTCCCTTTAGCAAGGACAGAAGAATGAGAACAAACCACAAAGAGTTTGGTTTAAAATTTCCAGAAGGTTAACTATGACAGACAACTGAAGAACAAAACCAAAATGGGGATAATAGTCAAAGAAAATAAGCATCTTCCTCATCTCAAAGATTCAAACAAAAATTAGCACTTGAAAAACATTTCTGTGACAAGAAAAGAGAAAAAAGTTTTTGTTTCATTTTGATTGTTTTATATTATTACATTTTGAAGTAATATACTTTATTTAGTTAATTCACAAGGACTGTAGATTACATCAAGGAGTCTTTTCTATAATATAAAATACAAAGTGACTTTATATAATTACTAGTCAAACAACCAAATCTCCCCTTCTTAGTAATAAGATATGATTAACAGGAGACATTGCTTGACATCAATAAGTGAACATGCCTTGTATTAAAATGACAAATATGCCATTAGTGTGTCGGGGATGCAAAGGGTGTTAATGCGCTTTATGTTCTTTTGTATTATGT
The DNA here is from genome assembly GCA_903632075.3 of Acanthosepion pharaonis. Classification (NCBI taxonomy): domain Eukaryota; kingdom Metazoa; phylum Mollusca; class Cephalopoda; order Sepiida; family Sepiidae; genus Acanthosepion; species Acanthosepion pharaonis. Next base: position 3,901,839 of record CAHIKZ030004539.1, read on the forward strand.
TAGCTTTCTTTAGATGTTTTTATTTTAAGGATTTAAAAGCAGAAGTCATTCTTTCATGTGATAATAGCGTCAATTGTATAGACAAAAAATTCTAGATTACACATGGAGAAAATATATAATTGCAAAATTATTTAAATAAGGCTGTAATTTATTTTTTATTTTTTTTTACAAAATGTTCAAATATAAGGCACAAGAGCCACTCAAGGTAAAGGGTTAATGGAATAAATATATATATATGTATATACACACACACAAGTGATCAGTGAGGAAAAAGTAATGGTTAAAAAAATGAAAAAAAAATCTTTGATAAATGTAGGACAGATAAGTGTTGGAGAATATCCTGCTTGCATTTAAAAACATCAAAAAAGCCACACTACCACCGCATTCTCAACTATTGTACTTGACTGAAGAGAAGAAAAAAAATAAGTTGTTTCTTTTTTTTTTTTTTAATTTACTTTTAATCATTTCACCCCAAGCAAGGCAATAGAATGCAAGTGTTACAGGGATGAAAGAGAATGAGAAGACTTTAGTGAGGAGACATGAGGAAAGACAAAGGAACAGGATTCAGGAAAAACAGAAGATAGCAATTGATGTTGCATTTAAATTTTTGAAGATTGTCGGTGAGATGGAATCAAGCAATCAATGCAAGCAAAGAAACTATTAGAATAAAAGAGACAGTTGCATCTAGCTAGTTCAACAGTAAAACAGTGAGACCTAATTGCCAATTGAGTAACACCCTTAAATTAATGCAGTCAAAGCACTTAGAAGAACAGCTCATCAGAACAGGTGCCATGAAAATATTTGTAGAAAAGATGGAGAGAAACCATATCACATTGGTGAAAAAGTGACTGAACTTAGAATACAAGAATAACAAATTAGAACATTTATATAATAAGCTCTAAAAATTATGTCAGATATCTGCACATTTGGGAAAAGGTTAAACTGGCATTGAAATTTTTTTCATAAGATTATTATGTTTTTTTTTTTTCAGAAGAACTCATAGTTCCAGGGAGAAAAATAAACAGCTGCTTTGTTCTGCAAAGTTACTGTCATGTTTTTTTTTTTTTTGTTACTACCAACCAAATCTTTAAAAACCTATGAGAAGTAACAGGCTACACCTACCGCTTAGGATTTGTTTAATCAAATAACTCTAGAGCGACTAATTGTTTCTCTAACATACTAGAATTCATATCAAGTACAGGAAGGTGCTGAAAAGGTCTAACCTACTTAAAATCTTAGCAAACATCAGAATTTGAGGGGTGGGGATTCCCTGCTTGGTTGGATTGAGAACTTTTCAACACTTTTTTTTTAAAATCAATTTAGATCAAAAAAGGTGATGAAACCACTAAGACACAAGGAGCTACTGGGAGTGAAAGAGAATGAAAAAGACTTTAGAAGGGATTGGAAACCCAATTCTAAACAGGAAACAAGAGATAAACCTCTCCTCTTACTCAAAAACCAGGGAGGAGCATGACCCAGACAATAGGTAAAACAATCTGTTCCTATTGAGAAAAAAAAAAAAAAATAAATAAATAAAATGCCAGAGTTTATGTGGAGATGTTAGAAGTATAGAGTTCAAACAGACTTAAGGAACCAGAAACCCAATCCTAAACAGGAAACAGGGATAAATCTCTACTCCTGTTTAAAACAATGGGGAGGAATGTGAACTCGGCAATAAGCGAACCTATATAATCCTATAATGTTTTTTTAGCATTGGTTGATATCTAGCATTCATTCCTCATCTTTTATGACTCAATAAGTAAAAGTACCCTTACATATGTATGTTTGTAATAAATGTGAACAAGGTAGAAATGGATAAATAGATGTTTACAAAGCAATTTAGATACAAAGACAAACTGAGAGAGATGAAGATTGGTTCATTTGGTACTTTAAATCTAACTAAATAACCTAAGTGCATATTTATTAATTCAGGTTTGTTTTTGTATTTATTACTTGTGAACAATGAAAAAAATTGTAAGACAAAAACAAAAAAAAAAACTTAGAAATACAAAATGACCAATAGAAAGAGTGATCTGTTAAATAGAAAAAGGAACAGAGGTCAGAGAAGAATAAACAATATCATAAATTCATTAAATAACAAAAATGGTGAACAGGGCATATAGCAAGATAACAGATGAAGCAAAAGGTGGATTGAATGTTTCCTACTGTAGAGTAAAATAAAGACAATAACAAAAAATAGAGAGGAGATAGAGATTTTCTGGTCAGACATGACAGAATATCACAGTCAGAGCCATCATAGAATACATTGAGAAAGACCGTGTCCTGCAGTGGACTCACAATGGCTGATTATATATATATATATATATATATATATATATATAGCTTAAAAGCTGCCTTATCAGCCAGGCATTTAAACTAGCTTCTGCTGAGGGCTCTTGATTGGACCTTTATCACAATAAGTAGGAATGAGTAAATGTGACAGGCAACAATAAACTACAGAGGAACTCAAAATTAATCACTGTATTTTAGTACTGCATTAATATCTAAGCTTACCTTTTAGAAGTTCAACAATAATTCTTCTGTTGCCACTTAATTCAAAAACAATTTTATGTATATAGGTCCTTACTTTCTGTACAAACAATTATTTTTATTTCATGGGTGACTTCCACTGGATTTTGCAATTAATTTTGATTATTCACAAATTTATCTACAAGTTATAAAAATTGTTATCATACAAAAAAATGTTGCAAAAAAAAAAAAAAAAAAAAAAAAAATCATCACCAAAAACAATCACAGTAATGAAAAATTGGGAATCCAGAATTTCAGAATTGCAGGTCCAGATCTGACCCCGAATGTTTTTAATTTGCTTATGGAGTCAGCTTGATTCCAAAATGGTATCATATCTTGGGCTTCTAGGAGTAAAGTTGAAAAAGTGTGACACACTGACATTAGCATTTATTATATAGATATATATGTATGTAAATATTCTCAGATCGAGTGCATCAATAGAAGAGGCAAAATGGATAAAAAGAGACAAGAGGAAAAAACTATACTTAGCTGACACATTTTGTCCACAAAGGGACATTACCTTGATAAAGTCCGTCAGAGGATAGAATGCATTGGCTAAGTATAATTTTTCCTCTTGTCTATTTTTATACAGATATGTTTAAAATTTGTCATATTTGTTTGGAAAGAGTATATTAGAGATAATATATATATATATATATATATCTAAATATAAACACTGTGGACACAAAAATCAATACTGTATAGTAACTTGTCAGTTTCATGCCTCAAATGAAGTTCAGATAACTACTCTGTCATTACTATATATTCCTGGAAACAAAGAGGCTACTCACACAAAACTTAACTACAAAAAATATGCAAATAGTATAATCCTCTCAAACCAAATATGTAACTCAAAGACAAACCAAGGCATAATGAAAATAACATGGAAAATAAAAAAAAAAATAACACCAGCTTCCAACAGCACATCAAAACAATGTAATCTTTAACTACAGGGTACGATGGGTAAATTGTTGACATTTTATATTTTTAATTTCACGCATACATGGTGTTTGTTTTTGGCTTTGTCAACTACACAGTATAGCGGGGTTGGCTGGGCACCATCTGTGAGAAAAAGAGCACCATGATGCAATTCACTCCGCCAGAAGTTTGGAAATAGCATGCTGTACTGCTTGGCATTCGCACTGGAAGCATGAATGCTAACATTTCAGAGTGTTTGGGTGTCAATTTGAGGACAATACAGAGGATTTAGAAAGAGTTGGATGAGTTCAATGGTGATTACAAAGGTACAGCAGCTTGGAAAACTCACTCTGATCATTCAGATAAAAAAAGAACTGCTGAATTTGTTGGTGAGGGCCTCCAACTCGACATGGAGGCATATATCAAGTGCCTTGAGGAGGTAGTGCTGGCTTGGGTCAAGAGAGTGGCTGCTAGAAGACCCTATGTCTGGCAACAAAACTCTGCACCATGCCATACATGCAGGAGAACCCAGTTAAGGCTATCAGACAATTTCTGCAACCACATCACCCTTTACATCTGGCCACCTAACTCAGCAGACTGCAACCCCCTTGATTAGTATGTGTGGGGCACAATTAAGCGAGAGATCAACAAAAGTCCTTTTAACACCAAAGATGAACTGAAAGCAAGGATTATGGCAGCATTCACCAACTTAAACAAGGAGACCCTCCAGAAGAGTTGCAGGAGATTCTGAAGTTGTCTCGAGGCTGTGGTTGAAGCCAATGGCAATTTTATTGAATAAATTTACTCTTTAGTATTTCAAGATATTTTTGTATAATTTTGGTAAATATATCTGTTAAAATAAGATGTCAGTGTTATTTTCATTTTTGCATAATTTTGATGACAATTTATCCATTGCACCCTGCATAAGAAGAAATTGTGATAATGTACTTTTGAGAAACCAGCAAAAGATCATTTTCAAAATACAGATGCAAAAATTCCTACTACACTACCTTCAACTATATTGTGACTCAAGAGAATGAATGAAATTGTATAACCTAAATCTTTATTCCAAATAACAAAATTTGGAAACAAAGAATATATGCCAAAAAAGTAAATGAAATATATAATGAAAAATAAAAATAATAAATAAATAGGCAAAATATACAAATATATGTATTCTATATAACAGATATATAACAAATGAATCCTGCCCTAATTCAATCATCTGATCTGGAGGTTAACAAGGTAAGTGACATATGCCACCATGTCAACGTTCATCAGTTTGGTAAAGTTAATTTGCTAACTTAGGCAGATTTAATAAAACTTGTCTGATTAGATTCTTGCTGCTATAATGATGTTGTACAAGATATATTTGATTATCTAAATATAAACAACATTTAATTGAATATAATAGGGAACAAGAAAAAAAGTCTTAAGTCAAAAGTAAAATTCTAATTACAAAAAAGAAAGTTCTGTGGCCATGATAAAAGAATTAATTCAAATCCTCTTTAAAATGAAACCTCAAGGAACAAAAAGGAAACCTTAGAAAAAATAATTAAGTGTATTTTATCTTAAATTAAGCTTGCCATAAAATTGAATATAGAGATACATATATGAAGTTAAAGATAAAGCACTACATTTTTGACTCAACAAACATTTAAATCTTTCACACTTCACTTGTGTTTAATCTGGTACTTGCAAAATCCATTTCATCTTAGGTCAGAGCAAAAAATTTACAGTGAGAAATCAGTTTTTTCTTTTCCACACACCATGTGTGTGTATGTGTGTATATATATATATATATATATATATATATGGGGAAAAAGTTTTGTCCTTTTAGGACTTCATCAGACTAAATATGTTTTGTTGGTGCTACAAGAATGAGGGATGCTGGGAATTTAAAATTTTTTTAATTTTTTTTTTTTTAATCTAGCTGATTTCATTTAAATTCTTTTTATTTTCATCACTTTTATTATTAGGTATCCCACACTGTGATAACGGAAGTTTTACCAGGAATGGTGAAATGTTCTAAGAGTCAGGGCACAAATTTACTGTGGATGACCGTAGGATCAAGGTACTGTCTAAACATTTTTGTTTTAGTGAATGGTTTTCTCCTTTAACATCTCTCTCTCACACACATATATATATTATATATATATATATACATATATATATATATATATATATATATATATATATATATATATATATATATATATATATATATATATATACACACACAATAAAATATAGTTTTATGGTATGCTATATTTCTGAGTAAAAGTGCTAAATAAAAAAGAGATATTTCATATCCTGAAGATTGTGTTGAATCATGAAACAGAATGTTCCCTCTTGGTATTGACCCCTACTATATATATATATATATATATATATATATATATATATATATATAAAGAGCTTTTTATATTGCTACTACCTGGATTGATAAGATTGTTTGCTTAAATGTCCTCTCACTCATTCTCCTCCATTATTGACCAATGTGGAATACTTGAGAAAACATCTTGTTAAAAGACAGATTAGTTTGCCAATTCTGTTTCCTGCATTCATAACTTCAGTACCATCCTGTACCTCCTGTGTGTGCATAAGTGTGTGTGTGTATATGTGATCCGGGTTCAGCAAGTTTGAGGTTATCTTGTAAAGGCATTAATTCTTTAGCCATCAACTTGAATTCAAACGCATTTGTAGGCATTCAAATATTTCACACATACATCTCAGCTTCAGTCACTTTCCCACCATGGTTTCACTGTGCCTTTTCTATAAATATTTTCAAAGTAATTGTTCTGATGAGTCTCTTTGGTAACTTGACTATGAATTTAAGTGCAGTACTAGATTGGCAGCTAGGTCTCATCATTTTACAACTGAAAATGCTAGATGCAACCATAAGTTCTATGTTAACAGTTTCTTCTCTCATACTTCTTGGTTGTGGAACTCTCTTCCAGCTTCTAGATTTCCAATCAAATTTGATCTTCAAAAATTTAAATGCAATGTCAATAATATCTTCTGTTGCCTTAATTACTGTTCTTTTATTGGCCTCTCTCCTTAATGTTTTTTCTCAGATTATTTCACACTAACCTGTTGTGTATTAGTGTCTCTATTGCCATAGTTGAGGTGAAAAGATTAAAAATAAAAATACACACAAAAATAAAGATTGAATCAAGCAGCAAATATTTTAAACAAAAAATAGTTTTTAAAAATGTAATTGTGATTATTTATAAATAAAACTATAGACAAATTTGTAGGCTGTGCAAACAGAGAATCTAATATTCAGTAAGGATTAAATATTTTACCTTCTTATTAAGTTATAAATGCACAACAAAAGTTTAGTTTTAGCCTCTTATATTTAATTACAAACAAATTATACACACATATATGAAATGTATTGCATTATAGTGAGATTTCTTGTTTCAATTCATTCCAGCATTTACCAGGATCTGTAGTAACTTTGTTTAAATTATATAATCACTCAAATGAAATACAATGTAGTCAAACAGATTAACATTGAATTTTTTTTAATACAGTGATTAATGTCTTTCAGAAAGAGAGAGAGAGAGCCACATAGTTTAAATATTATGTTTTTTGGATCTTATTAAAAATGTGCCAAGCAAACATGAAACTAAAATTTCATGGTAATAAAATCAATCATCAGTCACTTAAAATATATATACATGTGTGTGTGTGTGGTGGTGGGGGTATACATCTGTTGCTTTGTGGAACAGAATTCCAGGAGGATGCTTTCTTGACCACTACACTCATAATCTCTTCCATTCTAAGGTTAACCATTATCTTTCCCAGATATCCACATAAACTGCACCTTTTATTCTTGCCATTCACACAACAATCACCTTCAATAACCCTCTGATTTGAGTGGCCTTTGGGTCTTGTATAGAGTGAACATTACTTAAAAATAATATATAAATACATAAAAATTAAATATAGAGATCAAAAAATAATAATTATATATATATATAACATCAAGCAGTGGTAATATACAAGAAGTTTGTAGTCATCATATATAATTATTTTTTAAAAATATGATTCCATCACTACATAAGAGTTCTCATGTTTCAAAAACAGAAGCTAATCATATATATATATATATATATATATATATATATATATTACTGCATGAATCTATGGTCAGTTCTAAGTTAACAAAGCAAATTTTGCTAGATTATATACCAAAAACACATATTTAAACAAAAAATTTAATATTTCAGAGTCCCCTCTGTTTCATGTGCATTCACATCATATTATTCCGATGAAGTCATAAAGGATGTTACGCAAAAAATCTTTCCACTTTGTCATAGATATTTCTAAAATTGTTCTCGATATACAAAACTTTACAAATTTCTTTCATTATATATATATATATATATATATATATATATATAATAAAATGAAACAATGTGAAAACTATTTGGATGTTTAAAAATTTGTTTTATCATCTAAAATGTTTTAAACATCCAACTGGTTTTCATATCTTCCATTTGACATACCTTGTTCTGATATTTCATAACATTTATTTTATTTTCATAACACTTATTTTAACACACACATAAAGTCTAAAGTGTATTGCATATATATATATATATATATATATATATATATATATATACACACACACACATACATACATACAAACTTATTTACAGGAGACTGTAGACAAAATAAAATACTGTTTAAAATTAACAGAGCGTCTAGCACTTGAAGTAAGGAAAATGTTGGATTAAAAACAAAATCCATTAATTTTTTAAAACTTTATATATTCTAAAAAACACATCCATGCTCTATATATACACAAAAATCATTTTGATTATATTACTTTTATGATTCCTTCACATTCCAAGGTTTATTATTTATTCAAAATAGACACAATACATGTGTAGATTTATGTGAATAAAATATACAGAGATACTCTTACTTACATGTAAATATTCTTAAATGAAATGTGTACAAAACATATACAATTATGTGCATTTTATGTCAACTTCAATTGAATCAGATAAACAAATAGACCAAAACCAATGTGGACAGTTAAGTAACATATAGATCGCTAGTAATATAGTTAAAATAATATGAAAGAACCATCTCGGTGTATTTCTATCACAATATCTATACTTACAGGTGTATACAAATATTAAAGATTAAAATTGTAAATAGTCAAGATATTGCCTTTATCTTGCTACAGTTAATGTACTTACTGATGGTACCAATTGTAGTAAAATATTCTTGGATACCAGCTGCTTTAGTGGTAGGTAATAACATCCCTACGGAACAGGCATAAGTAGTAAAAGGCAACCCCGCAGTCTGTCAAGAAAATGAAGGAAGGAGGCAGACTGGTAGAACCACTGTCACTGGCCGTGTACCAAACCATATACTGCAGTTGTGCTTTCCTTGACATACAACTGTGTGGCAAAGTTGCTGCTGATTGGGGATACTGATTAGACAGGTGAAGGTGGTGATGGTTATTACTAAAGAGATCACTCATCCGTGAATACGACAGAGAGATAGAAAAGGAGAGACTAAGAGGTCAAAATTACTTACTATGTCAAAAAGAGTGGTAGATATATTTGAGAATTAAAATGAAAAGGCAGAAATAGATAGAAAGAAATGAAGAGACAGGTATTGGCTCAGCTTCCTGGCACACAGCTATGTTATATAGTGTCCAAAATGAGAGAGAAAGATTCTTAATAGTTATAGAAACAAGTATACTAATGACTAAACCTTTAAAAAGGTGCTCATAGATATTATATATTAGATATTTACCAAGTTTAGTTTGCTTAGACACAAGGTCATAGTTAATCCAATGAAGACTAAACTCACCTTTAAATTGTATGCGTGGTTTTACTAAACAACAATTTTGATAAAACAGGCAGTAACAGATTATGCTAGACTGAGAGAAGTGATAAGTGAAGCAAAGAAGAGAAATGAAATGCTTTAATATTAATAAAGATGCTGAGAGAGAGAAAGAGTGGAAATATGGTTTAGAAAGAAAAGGAAGGAACATAATAAAGAAAGTGTAATAAGAAAAGTAAAGAAGAGTAAGAGAAAAAAAGATAGAGGAAAAAGGCAAGAAAAAAAAAAACAGATGATAGATAAGGTCATACTGAGAGAGATAAGTGAAGAAAAATATGAAGAAAATGTTTTAATATTAATAAAGATGATACACAAGTGAAGATGGAAATAAGCTTTGAAAAAAAAAAAAAAAAAAAAAAAAAAAAAAAATGGGAGAAACACGAGAGAAAGATAAGAGAAAAAAGGTAGAAAGAAAGAAAAAGCAAAAAAAGTCAATAGGAAAGATAGAGTAAAAGATCTGTAGGAAAACAAATTTGAGGAAGTCATAAGGAAATAAAAAGAAAGAATGACTAATAGAGAAAACTGTATCTGAAGAAGAAAAACAAAGTGAGGAATAGAAATATAAAGAAATTGATAAGGTAAATGTAAAATGAAAAAAACAAGGAGTGCCAAAGAAGGTGTTGGGGGGGGGAGCTTGAAGTGAGGGAGGAAAACGTGTATAAGAAATGTACTGACATTGACACTAACAACAATAAGAAAAATGTCAACAAAAAATATTACAGTAGCTGTAATTAATAATAATAATAAAAATAATATCTATAAAATGATAGAAAAATAAAATTATAGAAATCAATAGAAAGCAGAAATAATATCAATATTCTTATGTATATTATAAAGACAAGAGAAATAATACTTAAAAGATTAAAAGGGTAATATTAATGACAGAATAGAGAGAGAGAGAAGATAAGAATGTGTGAAAACCTAGCTGGAGAACCTTATTCATGAAAACAATAGTTACTCTTGCCACACTCTGAAAATATCCCAAAATGAAGATATGAAGAGATAAAATCTACACTATTTACATTATTCGGACTATTGTCCTCATCTTTGTCACCATATTTATTACAACGTTTCGACCGTTGGATGCTCCTGCCTTCTTCAGGTGGTTGGAATGTCGAAGTGAACCCTTTATTTCACTCACTGGGTTAGACTGTTCTAGTTTCACGTGCCATGTCAGTTATCAGTTATCTCCTGTTAATTCCCCTCTGCAAGTTCTCCACTGCCTTAACCGGGTATTGAACTCACACTCTGAGTCCTGTCACTGGATCTAACTGACGTCTTTATCCACTATGCCATCTGTCTACCCCAGTGAGTGAAATAAAGGGTTCAGTTCGACATTCCAACCACCTGAAGAAGGCCGGAGCATACAATGGCTGAAACGTTGTAATAAATATGGCAACAAAGATGAGGACAATAGTCCGGATAATGTAAATAGTGTACATAATACCTCATCTCAGAAATATAGACAGATAAAATCTAGGAGAATAAACTCAGAGAGCAGAAAATGGTACTAAAACAAATGACAGACTTCTAAAGAGACTTGTTCTCACATGATCTCCAGAAATACTCACAGAAAACTTTAATGAAAAAGAAAATAGTTTATAAATCAATCAGAAAATGTTCAAAGGACTTCTCTCATTGACCAATTCCACAGTTTTGTGTAACAACAGTCATCAGAGTTGCAGAGTCCAATAAATCTATTGAATTATCATAGCATCATATTCATGCTCTACAAAACAAAGACTAATTTTAGATACCAAAATCCAAAATTGCAATATGCACTGCACTAAAATCTCTTAAAAAGTTGACAATATTTAGGAGGAAATTAAAAATGTCCAATGTTAATTTTTTTTTAATTTATTTTATTTCTTATATATAAAAATGAAATGAAAACTAAAAAGAAACAAAAGTAATAAGTCATATTTGGGATAAAATAGTAAAAGAATTAATAGAAAAGAGAACTAATAGTGTTATTTAAATGATGATAATGTTGATCAGTTGCTAAACTGATAATACAATTCTTCTTTATGTGCTGTGTCCCCTCAGGACATAGGTGATCATGGCTCTCCACAACTCACTGTCCCTTGTAGGTCTTAATAAATTTTGTCTTTCTGCTATTTCTCCTAAACTCTGTTCCACCATCCATTTACTCAAACTCACTAAGTATGTCATGCATTGTTTTTCTCTGTCTCTCTTGCTTTCAATCTGTCCTGTGAGTATCAGATTTTCTAAGCCCTCTTTCCTCATTATGCACCCTAGATGCCTCAACTGTCTCTTCCTGATGTTAAACATAAGTTTCCTTTTTGCTTTCTTTTTCTCTAAAACTTTGTCATTGCTCACATGTTTGGACCATGGTATACTCATCATCCTTCTGTAAAGCCACATTTCTGTTGCTTCAAACTTTGACCTAATCTCAGAAACACTTGTCAAATTGAGTAATGTTGTGATCTTGTTTGTGCAATAAATTTGGTAAATTTAAATTTCTTGCCTTATTGGAACTTAACTAATAGCTACTTAACTATAATGAGATTCATAATAAAGTTATATGAAAATCACTGATAAAAATAACAAAAAAGAAAGAATAATGATAATAAACGTTAATGACATAATAATAATGATTATATGAAAATAATAAGATTAAAAATATTAACAGAGATATTGTCATCATTATAAAAGACATAATAAAAGTAACAAAAGATATGATAAAATAAAATGTACAAATGTTTTAATAACAACACAAAAAGTAATAACGATGTTGATATTAATAGCAAAAAATGAAAAGAATAATAACAAATATAATATTAAAAGAGGCAAAAAATAAAATTAATAATAAAAATATGTAAACAGGCAAATTCATGGATGATAATGAAAGTTATTTTTATGAAAGTAGAAAGGGTGATCAATCCAGACTGCTCCCACTTTAAACAAACTTAGGAAGCCTCCATCTCTTACTTAATAAATCTGCATAATTTTTATTCTACACTTTTTTCCTCACCCAACATCACATTCCACTAGTCATTATTTTCATAGACTTCTTCAATATTAATTTTTCATGTAATTGATTATAACCAACACTAGAACTATTACACCCTCAATCCAAGAAATCATTTTCTATGTTTATGTTATTATAAATATGCTAGTCATGCTTTTAGAGAAGACACGGTGGTGTAATGGATAGTGGCTTGGATTGAGGAATCGGAGAGCCAAGTTTGAATTCCAGTCGAATCTATTACATTCACTTATGTGCTAATACCCTTGGGAAAGATATGAACCCTCTTCTTATCCTCCCAGCTATGGGTAAATAGCAGGACAGACCGGGTTCTATAGCCTTGGGTGGCCTAGGAGAAGGAAAAACTGAATTCAAAACCTGATCCTCCAGATTGGGGGTTGTGCAATAGGCTAACAACCTACTCACTTAAAAAATTGGCTTGTTATAGAAACTGCAATGATACCTTGTGGCCCTATGTTCCTCAAGGAATTTAAAGGTATAATGTGTGTGTGTATATATATATATATATATATATATATATATATATATATATATATTTGTTCTTTCTTTCTTTTTAATGATTATATTGAATAACATGTAGGACAAAACAAAATCTGTAAATAGCATATATTATTATGCATGGTGTGTATGTAGTGAAGTGGGGTGGGTCTGACATGTTGAATTTAAATTCCAGATAATTGCATTCACTTTCACTCAACAGAACCCACAGCAACAACACCTAGCTTGGTGAGGTTGTGAACCTATACTCTACTGGGTAGTCTACAGGGTTGACATATTACACACACATTATACATGCATGAAAAAAATTATATATATATATATATTGTATGTTTGTGTGCATTTCTGTGTGCATATGATATACCCACATGTGCTTAATATATACACCCATACATTTCAAATACAAAGTATCCACTGTAATAACAAAAGTAATTAAAAAATTAATCCAAAGACTCCTTAGAAATTGCTTTGTTTACATTTTGGAGATGAAACTGAGCAGATATGAAGCTTTTGAGAAGATAATTTAAGTGAAGAGGATGTGCTTTCATTAGGAAAGGAAAATAGAACCTAACTTGCTGCAACATTTTCTGTGGTTGAGTGGTAAAGCTCACTGGATCAAATAGTGGTTTCCCCTACTTAAGGGAAACAGGTTTGATCCTTGCTAGGAAATATACATACCCATATACACAGCTGACTGCAATTATTATAAATTTAATGGACTTTGTGAATTTAAGTGCTGTACTAGATTGGTGGCAAGATTTTCATCATTTTACAGTTGAAATGGTTGGATGTAATGGTAAGTTCTTTGCTAATAGTTTCTTTTTCTTGCACTTCATGCTTTACAGTCAACTTTGATCTTCAAAACTGTAGATTCAATGTTAATCGTTATCTTCTGTCTTCTTAATCCCTGTTCTTTTATTGATCTCCGTCCTTAATGTTTTCTTTTTCTCATTCTTTAACATTCAGTAACCCCTTGCATCTTAGTGGCTTTATTGCCTTGCTTGGGATGAAATGATTAATAATCATATATTAATAATATATATATATATATATATATATATATATATATATATATATATATATATATAAGAGAGAGAAACAGACTAACACACTTACCTATCCAGTAAAAGACAGTGGTTTATATCTAAATGAGCATGTATCATCATTCTAAAGTTCAAGGGTTTTGGTTTTTTTTTTTTTTTTTAATCAATTCAAGCAAGGTGACAATGCTACTAAGATGCAAGGGGCTACTGGGGGGGTGAAATAGAATGAGAGGACATTAGAACAAATCAGAAACCCAATCTTAAGGTGGCGAATAAAAAGAAAACAGCAACCAGCGAGTAAATTCAAGTTCTCCCAGCTGGTATTCCAACCTCGAGTCGTTCCTTCTTGAGTTCTGTCTCAAAATTGTACTAACAGACTTTTCTAGCCACCAACCGTGAACGTCACTCAAAGCGCCCCTGCACTGGGAAAAATTAGTTGCTTTTGTATTTGTCCATATATCCATAATCCCTTGCATCTTCATGCGATCCCATAATTCATTGCACCCGTCTCATAATGCATTGCAAGTCCCCCCTCATTCTTTTACGTTATTTAGCCGAGGACGGATTACAGCAGAGCAGTAAGTGCTTTTTTCTCACTCATTTCAACTGCAGTAGCTTTACATGCTAAGCAAATATGGGCTCTTTTTTGGCGGGGACAAGGCAAGTTGCAACCAGTTGTGCTCGTCCCAGGTTCTGTCTCATCACGTCTGCCACACGTAAACAGGAAACAAGGGATAAAACTCTATTCCTGCTCAAAAGGCTGGGGAGGAGTGTGAACTGTATGAAAGGTTAACCTATCTACTTCTATTAAGAAAAAAGAATAAATAAAATACATAGTAAATAAAATTTCAGATTTTAAGTGAAAATGATAGAATTTTGGAGCTGAAGCAGACTTTAGAAGGAATCAGAAACCTAATCCCAAACAAACAGAAAACAAAGGATAAACTTCTACTTCTGCTCAAAAGACTAAAGAGGAGTGTGAACTGGATGATAGGAAAACCTATCTACTCCTATTGAAAAAAAAATGAATAAATAAATAGTAAATAAAATTTAGTTTGTTTTTTTTCTCTTACTTTTAGCTAGTTATTTAGATTTTAACAGTTAAATTTTTGTTGTTTCCTGAAAATGAAAAAAGTGGCTTTTGGTAGGTCAGCACCTATTTAAAAGTGGAATTATCCATCAGCTCACATCCCATTACCCTCCAATGACTATGACTGTGTTGGGGGGGTGGAAGAGGTCAAACATTGAGTGAATAAAGTGTGGATTTACCCAATCACATGAAGGCATATATATATAAGAAAAAAAATTTTAAATAAATAATTTTCTTTAAAACACAAATCCAGTTCTGACTCCTCCCTGGTCTTTTGAACAGTAGAGGTTTATTCTTTGTTTCCTGTTTAAGATTGGATTTCCAGTTCCTTCTAATGTCTGCTTCAGTTCTATACTTCTAATCCTTGTTCTTTCCTATGCTAATATAAGTTCACACAGTAAACCTCTACCTTGAGTGGTTCTTGTGCCTTATATTGGGTGAACATTAGTAAAAAAAGCCACATATATGAATGAGAGCAAGTATAAAATTAATAATTAACAACAATAATGCATTAATTATGGTAAAGATAACAAAAAGATAAAACAATATAAATAATATGCATAAACATTTTTATTTTATATTTTATTTAATATTTTTAAACATTTAAATAATTTTTATGCATAAACATTTTTTTAATCAAATAATGAATTAAAAGAGCAGAGAAAGAAAGAAAAAAAATAAGTAAAATAAAATTAAATTAAACCGGCATTCATCAACCTATGTGAAAATCATCTTTTTATCTGGTCAAAAGTTCCATCTTTTTGGTCGGTCAGCATCTATTAAGAAGTGGAATTATCTATCAGCTCACAACCCATTACTCAACAGACCCTATGGTTGAGTGTCAGGGTGGCAAGGTCAAACAGTGAGTGAAAAAATACGGATTTTCCCCAATCACATGAAGGCATATCAAAAATTTAAATAACTTTTCTTTAACTCGCATAGTAAAATAAAATTATTTGTCCTTAGATTTTTTAGAATCGACTTGATTCTAAAAAAATTTTTTTAAATTCAAATGCCCTGTAAAAATCTAAGTAAAGACATATGAACATGTAATTTTATTTTACAAGTGAATGTAATCTCCAGGAAACTCTGAGTAGGTACGAGATAAGTGAACATTTAATTCTATTTATTATTATTAATGCTCTATCTCTTGATACCACATACTAATTACAAAGACTGCTTGCCTTAAAAATGTTATCTTTCCAAAATTACTCTAGTTGACTATTTCTTTTTCTTTCTTGGCAAAACACAATTTTTGTTATTGTTATATACATGATTTGCAAGGTACTGACCGAGTGGGCTAATCCAGAAGAGATCTACCATTCCATAACATTGTATGCTACATAGAACTGCAGGATCAAGAAGTAGGCAGTAATCCTGATAACCAGGTTTGCTAAACGAGGCCATTCCGATGAATAATACTAAAGTTTTAACTTCAAATGGCAGAATTTAAAACTTTACTAACTACCATTCTTTAACAAAGATGACACGTCTTTAAATAGATGATAGACGCCATTGCAAAAATTAAAGCAACTATAATAAAAGTAAATTGGGGACATTTACACAGGCTAACTTTAGAATGGTGACCTGAACAGAATCAAAGTAGAAAGGAGCAAAAGAAGGCAACATCTTAGGAATTAATGTAGGGAAAAGGAAAATTATAAGAATCTGAATTTAGTTTATGCTAAAATTAATTTTGCCAATATGCTTTAAATATAAAGTGATTAACAAAAGTATAATGCAAGGTATATGGCTACGAAACATGGAAATCAAGAAAATCACTTGTAAACAAATTCAGAAATGGATATAGATTAATAAAAAAAAGCAATTCCCAGGAGAAATGTTAATATGAATCAGAGAATAGACTAAGATAAGAGATATAGAATTAAGCAACAAAAGTGGAGGTGGTTTGAATATATAGCATGAAGAAAATAAATATATATTATATACCTTTTGGAATATAAAAAATATTTTATTATACACATGCACATATATTTGTATGAATGTGTATAAATAGATAGAAGTCAAACAATACTTATATGTAACAGTTTTCTGTTACTTAAAGTTTCATCTGGATATTTAGATGATGTTCCATAATCCTCAGGCAGGAAGAGTGGCAAGGTACTCATTACATATATTTGATATTAAAAGGAAAGTGATTTAAAGAAATACGGTATAAAATTTGTTTCTGTTCTGTACACACTACTGACATTTTAAAATAAAAAAATTCCTTCTATTTTTCTTTTCCAGATTTTTATTCTTATTTTTCCTTTGGTTGATTGATTTGTATTTTATCTTTCCGCATAACAATCTCATTCCCACTACTCAGCTCACAAACAAATGGTTTCATACTTTAACAAGTATCCCACCCTGGTTCTTGTACAACAACGTATAAGATTCATACTCATATCCACATTATATGTACTGCTGCATAATTTTTTTTTTAAATAACTATCTCATAAAATATACCTCTGATCCTGAGTATAATTTGCAGATACCAAGAATGCCTTGACCCGCTCTTGTAAACAAAACACCAATATGCTACTTGAGTTTATAACTCCAGTATGCAGACAAGTTGTCCACTGCAAATCTTCCTTGAAAATAAGAGCAAAATAAGATGCTGAAGGTGGAGGCCAACAAAGCAAATGTTGCTTAAGTTAGGGTCAATGGGATTTAGTCCAATAAATACGTTACGGACAAAAGAATGTCATGAGACCTGTATATAAATAAATTTCTAAATTACCCTATAACACTTTTCCAAACACCTAAGTAATATCCTTTATGGAATAGACTGTTGGTCGTTTTATCACAAGATGCCAATAGAATGATGATTCTTTTGAAGAACTTTGAATGTCGCTAAATACAAATTCTTAAACTTAAGAATATGAGTCATGAGGCTTGTAATAGTAGCACCATATTTACTGAAGCCATAGTAACAGTGGGCAAGTTATCCTGATGTAGCATATGTCTCTTCAGGCTGGTTTTAATTTACCTTCTCTTTGACTGGTTGCCACCCAAACCAAGAGTATCCAGTCTACACTAATATTTAAACCATAGTAGAAGGAAGATGGTTTCATGACTTATCTAAGTATATGAACTTAAATTGAATCAAATAGAACTGACCAGAATATGAACTCAGCTTCACTTTCTGCACCATTAATCTATCTGCAGACCCTCAAGAATATGAGTGATGAAACAAAGCCTAATGCCAGAATGACAGAACTGGTAAAGAGTCTCAACACGACTATTATTTTTCTAATTGATGCATTAATGTCATTGAATATCAACATTACATAACTGAATTTTTTCACATCCATTGACTATACTATTATAAGTAAAAAAAACAAAAAAAAAACAAGAGAAATTAATATTTATCAATACTGAAAATGAGATCTGATACCAACTTTTGTTGCAAATTACTTTCAATGCATTTGAAGCAATAGTTTTGTTTTAAATCAGCAAAGTTTTTCCATCAAAAGTCATTTGTAATATCTTCATTTTTATAACAACATTAGGCTTAAGGCTCCAAATTATGGCCATACCACATTGAAATAGTGGTTCTCATATGATCACCAAAGTTAAGCAACATAGAACTTGGTCAGTACGTAGATGGGTGACTGCTTTGGAAAAAAAACAGGTTCTGTAGGTTTGGATATGTGGGTAGTGTAATGGCTAATAATCTGAGTTCCAATTCCAGTCAGGTTCGTTATATTCACTTAGGCACAAATTCCCTTGAGAAAGGTGGAAATTCACTTCTTCGGCTATGGGTTAATTAGTGGGACTTGTGTCAGTAAATCGTTATTATCTTAAAATAAATCTTACAATCTAAAAATATTTTCTGGCTTTAAATAACCTGCAAAAGACTGATAAGCCGTAAAAAAAATAAATCAATCTATGCTCATGATTGCCCCACAATAGCCTAGTGGATTAAATCATTGGTTCATGAATTTGGTAGCATAGAAATTGTGAGTTCAATACTTGGGTAGGGTAGTACAGACTTAGACTCAGTTGAAAGAGGCTGAACAATAACTGAGGAGCAGTTCTAAGAAAAAAAAAACACATACACATGATGTGTTATCCTTGGATATTAATAATGGAACAAGAAAAGAATTCCATGAAAGTTACCTGGATTGACAGACATCTGAAGAAGGCTAGAGAGCACACCAACTTAAAAATGTTGTGATAATAACAACAAAGATGAAGATATTAGTTTGAATGTAAATAACTCCTCAACCCATAAATTCTGGCTTATGACCGTGTCATGTTGAAACACCGATTCCTGTAAAATCACGGAAGTTAAGCAACATCGAACATGATCAGCACCTAGATGCATAACCACTTGAGAATACCAGGTGCTGTAAGCTTGGATGTATACAAGTGGTGTAATGGATAATGGGTTGGAATTGTTAATCAGGCTGAGTTCCAATTCCAGTTGGGTTCGTTAGATTGACTGATACGCAAAGATATGCATTCACCTCTTCTCTCTCCAGCATTAATTAGTAAGATTTGTATCACTAAAACCATTATTATCACCAAAAAAATATTTTAAAAATAACCCATAAAGATTAATGTGCCGCTAAACAAAAACAACTGACCAACCATAAATTCATTTGTAAATACATTTTCAAAGTAAATCATACAAATGGTTTAGTGACTGATAAATATTAATACATTTTCATCATAGACATTTATAAGGTAACACTATAGTTGATTTTATAAGTGCAAAACAAGTTATAAATGTCCAAAATAAAAATGTCAATTATGAAACTATAGCTCAAAACAGCTAATTAAAAAAAAATAAAATAAAATAAACTGCCTTTACCAGATGAGACTTGACCTCCAACCTGCTTTAGGATTTTGAGAGAAGGGCTCAGGAAAGGAGTGCAGGGGGTGGGGGTCAAGAGGAGGGAGAGAAATAGAAAGTATAGGTGAGGGAAATTTCTCATTTCACTGATCTGGCTGCTGCTTGCCAACTAATTCACCAGCTAGCCAATGGACCTGACCTTTGTACACTACTAAACTGTCTAATTACAAGAGAACTACCACAAACAAATTACTAATAGATGCATTAGTATGAGAGGGGAAGAAGTAAAGAGATAGTTGGGGAAAATGAATGGAAAAAAAAAGGAAAAACTAAAGGAAGTCAATCCAGGATTTTCTTTTTTATCTTTTTTTTTTCTTCACACATTTACATTCAGATGCCCATATTTGGTAATACAACAAATGGCCTTGGTAGCAACTGCAACACACACACACACACATATATGCATGCACATGTGTGTAAATGACAATGTTCTTATGATTATATATACAGAACTGCTAAAAATGGCATAGAAAATAATTGATCATATTGATGTGAGTGCATTATAAAGGATATGTTGCAGCTATTAATATAAATTTGTTTTTCATTCTATCAAATTGGCAAATAAGATACTTGTTTGCAGGCATGTTTATAGCAGAAATCAGCTTAAAATCTATTAAAACATCTGCAATACAAATCAATTTTAAAATAAACAACCTAAAATTGTTAAATAACTAATTTACCCACACCATCAAAAAAAAAAATAAATAAATAAATAAAAAATAAATAAATAAATAAAAAAGAAATTAAAATTAATTTTTCAATTGCATTGGTTATGTTCTACATGAGTAATCTATGAATTTTTTTATTGTTACATTTAACTATACAATTAACTTCTGTGTTTTAAATCATTAAAAATAAAATTATCCAAAGAAAGCCAAAAATTTCAAAAATAATATATTAGCAACCTGTTCTCACTACTTAAAAATAGGATATTTCATTGTTATGGTAACATTAAGCATGTTTTTTTATTAGCATTGAGTAATGCATCTTGTGATATGCAAGCAGCACAGTGGTTATTGATACAAAAACTGGAATTTGCTCTTGGAAAAAGTATGAATTCATGTCTTCGCCTCCCTCCCACCCCCCAGTAATGGGTTAAATAGCACAGTAGAATGGGCTCTCTGTCCTTGGATGACAACGAGTCTAAAAGGAAATTTCTGAATACCAAACCGTGGAGATAGCAACAGGAAAACACTTCAGAATTTTTGCAAAGTAGGTATGGCAGTGCATAGATAATAAAAGGAAAAGTATCTTTGAAGAGCCATATTCAGATACATCCTGAAGAAACATGGCATTTTTAAAAAAACGCCACATGTTACCATACCAACGAAATATCTCATTAATAACTATAGGAGATCTGGATCTTTAATCAATAAATATATAGAGTCACATTGTATTTTATGCATTGTGTCCAGTTCACACTCCTCCCCAGTCTTTTGAACAGGAGTAGAGGTTTATCCTATTTCCTATTTAGGATTGGGTTTTCAGTTCCTTCTAAAATCTTCTCATTCTCTTTTACTCCCAGTAGCCCCTTGCGCCTTAGTGGTATTATCGTCTTGCTTGAGATGATAAAAGAAAAAAATTACAGATCTACAAGAAAATTTTTTTTTAAATTATTAAGCTAGTTTCAAGATGTTTTTTTTTAATTAAAAAGAAAAAGATTTAACATTGATTAATACAATTAATATCTATATTTGATTGAACAAAACATGAAACAAACACTAAACCATTAGCTTGAAAAAGGTACACCTGACTGTATTATACACTCTAGTGCCCCTTTACAAAGATTATGAAAAAAAATTCCATGTTGACAGGTTGTAATGAAATTGGAAAGTAACATAATGGTTGTCAAGAAGGAAAATGGATCTTTCATTTGAGTTTGCTTATATTTTTTGGTGATCTATTGTGCCATGTTAAGACTAAAAAAAAATATTGTGTAGGTAAGAACTTGAACAAACCACTCTTCCATAAATATCACCTGAGTAGTAAATAAATGTAAAAGTTATTGTCGACCATGACAGATTTGTAAAATGTGACCCATAAAGGAAACTTGAATAAAAAATAATTCATAAAATCACACATAATTTCTCTATATATTTTTCAATTTGATGTGTTCAAAATAACGTTTCATTTAACTTTACTCATATTTTACATGCTGCTTATTAATTTAAGAAGAAATTTCAGATAGCAGTTTCACTGTATAAGTTATGCAATAACTTTTCCTTTTCATGTATAAGTTATACACTACAAAGAAGCTATTGTATAGATTATACAGTACATGATAAACCTATTGCATACAGTAAAAGGAAAAGCTATTGCATTAGTTATATGCTACAATGAAGAAACTATTGTATAAGAAGAAACCACTGTATATGTCACACAGCATTCTTTTAGTTTTTATTATTTAAAGATGGTTTAAGAGATTCAGTTTTCTGAATAAGTCTTTTAACAAGTCACCACCTGAAATGCTTCAAGTTGTAGATATGAAGTTTGCTTTGTTCTCTTTCCTCAAAGATCATAAATTATCAGAATAGCTTTGTCAGTTTTTAAAAGTAATCTGATTGTGTGTAGACATCTGTTCAAATTATCTGACTTTACTATGAAAGCCATCTGGCTTAGTTGTCTAAAATACCCACTGGTCATTCACATGGTCTAAAAGTTCATAATTGCAAAAATCACATGAGAAAAGATTTGAACCCCAAAAGAGTTATTAGCTGCTAGAATAATACCTAATGTGGCTTAAGTTACCTTGGCTCTTCAGGGCTCACTTGTAAGTTTGCTGAAAAATTTAGTCAGGCTAGCTTTTAATGGAAAAATGAAAACAATGATAAAAAAAAAAAAAAAACATCAAAAGGAAGGTATTATTTGCATTGTGTTTTAATCATGACATACAAAATTCAGTTTTACTTTAATTTCAAGATTAAAGTAAATTTCTTATTCATTCAATCTTAATTTCATGATTTTTAAAAGTTAAATATAAAAAGAATTGAGCCTAAATTCCAACAAAATATTTTAAAATGTGAAATTTTTACATACAGATAACAAAAAAGCATCAATATTTTTTTTATCTTTAATATTATAGTATAGTTCTAGATACATCCATCTAACATACCTGTGGCAAAAAAGATCATTTTGCTTTGGAAAATATCCCAAAATAAAAAACAAATAAGTCTCAGCTGATTAATAAGTAGACCTACACACATACAATATATATATATTAGGTTTGCCAGTTTCCAGGATTTTTCTATTAAGCAAAATGATTTTTGGAGACAAAAACGTTACAAAATTCTTTGTTAGATACTTTGAAATGGAATGTAAGACATTTAAAGTACTAAAGAGAAACGAGAAACATCAACAATGTACAAACATATCAAAGAACTAAAAAAGAAAAAGAAATATAACTTTGGAAAAAGAAAAATTGATTAAAGTTTTCTTTTCACTTAAATATATTTGAAAATAAAGCTCTGTGATTGTTTCCCTCTCTTTGTTTATATATAAATTTTACATTTTCTATCAATACTTTCATGGTAATTGTTCAGATGAGCTCTTTGCTATGGTACCTAGACTCATTTAAGAGCAGTACTAGACTGGTAATGAAGTTGCACCAATTTACAGTTGAGCTTGCTAGATGTAACTGTAAATTCTATGCTAACAGTTTCTTTTATCACACTTCTCCCTTGTGGTTCCAAGCTTTCCAGTCAACTTTAATCTACAAAAATTTAAATGCAATTCTTTTTATTAAATTATTAAGCTAGTTTCAAGATTTTTTTTAATTACAAAGAAAAACATTTATCATTGATTAATATGATTAATATCTATATTTGATTGAAGAAAACATGAAACAAACACTAAGCCATTAGCTTGAAAAAGATACACCTGACTATCTGCTGTCCTCCTGATTACTCTTCTGTTCTAGTTCCTTAGCAATGTTCGTATCTAACTCTTCCACCCTCAGTAGCCGCTTGTATCACAATGTCTTTACTGATTTGCTTGAGGTAAACTCAATTAAAAAATAATAATAATAATAATTCATAGTTTTTAGTCTTTAATAATGGCCAGAAATATGGTCATGGAAATGTCACATCTAAAAACCTTTGAGCAATATTTTCATTCATTAAATTCAAACAAGAGTCATGTACATAAGAGAAGTTTTTCAAAATTCATTGTCTATGATCTTTATTGAAACTTTATATATTTTTTATGTTATAGCCTTGGTAGTTGTTTCATTATCACATTTCTTTATTTGAATTGTAGAACACCATTTCTTTTCCCAACATTATACATTTTTTGATCTTTATTATTTTTTTTGGTTTTCAAAAGGAAGTTTAGTAATTTGGTATATAAATAGAAGTACCCAAAATTATATTACATAATTCTATAGGTTACCATTATCAACTGGGCACACTCCGGAGGCTATAAAGATCTTTCCAAAATAAGAAATAAGTTTCAGTTGATGAATATGTGCATGTGTTTATGCATACATACAAGCTCACAATATATATGAGTGTATGTGCATATATGTGCACACACATATATGCACATGAACACACATACTAATATACAAGTGTTTGTAGGATGTATAATAGTATCTAAAACTAAAGTGAAAAGGATGAGACAAGTTTTGCCAGAGAAAAGCTTAGCTTCTATTCTCATTGGTATTATCAGCTGAACTAAAAGAAGACAAAAATGTGCTGGGAGTGTTTTGGGAGGATCTGAGGATAAATTGTTTATCATAAATCACATTAATTACTCTATCATGTGCATGTTCTGGTTTAATATTTGAAGAGATGTGTAAATATATGTAAAAAATACACATGTACTGAAGATTATTGACAAAATTCAAAATAGGGTCTGTAATGTTATCAGCCCTGACTTGGCATTTTGACTTCAATCATTTTCTTTTGCCATGGCTACCCTCTGTCTTTTCTATATATTTTTATGTCAGTTGTTCTAATGAGCTCTTACCTCATACACACAAATTTAAGCATACCACTAGATTGGCAAATAAGTCTTATTGTTTTATGATTAAAATAGCTAGATGTAACTCTGTAAGTCCTATTCTAATAGTTTCTTTATTCTCACTTCTCATCTGTGGAACTCTTCCACTTTCATGCTTCCAAGCCACCTACAATCTTCAAAAATTCAAATGCAACATCAGTCACAATCTTTATCTTCCTGAATCTCATTCTTTTAGTCTCCTCACTGAAGTCTTTGCATTCACTTTCACTCCAATAACTCCTTGTATTTAAGTGTTATTATAATCTTGCTTATAGTAAAATGATTAAAAAAAAAAAAAAAAACACACTAATGTAAATATATGAGGTGATGTTGAGAAGTTTTTGGCCCAACCAAAAAGTCCTTCCCTCAAGAATTCTGTTTTGATGTTTGGTTAGATTTTGAAAAGCAAAATCAATAACATTTGAGAAAAATGCATATCACTATTTTCAAAGGTTTCCCAACTTATCCAAAATGGACATGGAAATGAAATTTGTTAGTCTATATACTATTAAATTTCTGCCCATTATAACAATTTTCTCTAAAATTGTTTGTGTAACTGCATACATAAATACAGTTTGAAATCAAAACTTATCTATTGGGTAGCATACATCATGCTGCTGATATGCATAGGAAGATCTAATGTATTTATGTAAACCAACAATTAAAATATTAAATGCATCATTCAGAACAAATAAATTTGGCTTTGTTCAATTAATGAGCTACAGATTACAGCATATGCGCTTGAAACAATAGTATCAAACATAAACATGGCTTCCACTGCTACTGAAATTAGCTGAGATGACAAAACCAAGAAGAGGGAGAGATGAAAAAAAGTATGACAAAGAAATGTCTTTAAGGCACTATGTAAAGAAATAGCAATTATTTTTTTTTTTTTATTAAGACTGGAATTACAAAGTTCAGAATAATTTCTTTTACAAAAACAATTGTACAAATGCAATTATAATGAGATCAATCAGATTTGAAAATTTTAGCTTCTGTTGGACAACTTGTTTGGAGAAAATTAAATTGCAATAATAAAAAGAAATGCAACAATATACAGATGAACAAATTTGATTTCACTGTCCATTTTGGTTGAGAGATCTTTGAGAAAAGACCCACTGATATACATTTGTCTCAAAAAATGTTATTGATAATGACTTTGCTTATGATTCAGAGAGTCTCCAATGTTATAATGCTGTTCTTAAACTATTTCTAAGGGATTTTGCAGAAAGTTGGTTAAGGTGGTAGAGAACTTGAAGGGAATTAACAGGAGAACTGATAACTAACATCCATTAGACATGGCACATGGAACTAGAACAGTCTACCCCAGTGAGCAAAATAAAAGGTTCAGTTCTCCATTCCAACCACCTGAAGAAGGCCAAAGCGTACAACATCCGAAATGTTGTGATAAATATGGCCACAAAGATGAGGACGTTAGTCCAAACAATGTAAATAGTGTAAGTAATTTTCAGTTGCATTTTACAAAATCTTTATCATAATTATGACTACCCCAAGTGATTGTTTAAGAAAATACAAATTTAATTATAAATAAATGAATTTAATTTAAATGTGTTTTAGATTAATAAGTTCTACATAGTATCCAATGACTCAACAAGATATTGACAAGGAAAACTCAAATTAATGAAAACAAAAAAATTTTCTTCATTGACTACTGAAATGCTTTTGTTCATTTCATTTTTATCATTGATTTAAAAGTCATATATATGAGGCTTATTGGCATTCAAGAGGACACATTCTAAGAAGATTTTGTAAACTGAAATATATATGATTTTCTGATTAAAAAAGAACAATAAACTGTCTTAGAAAATAAGCCTTTGTAGTGATAACAAGTGGTTAT
This sequence comes from Acanthosepion pharaonis, assembly GCA_903632075.3. Lineage (NCBI taxonomy): Eukaryota > Metazoa > Mollusca > Cephalopoda > Sepiida > Sepiidae > Acanthosepion > Acanthosepion pharaonis. The sequence goes on from CAHIKZ030004539.1 coordinate 3,928,524, forward strand.
TTAACATTTGTAGTTTCTATCTCAAGGATTTAAATTTGAAACTGAAAATTGATTTTTCTAATTTAGTAAATAATATCAATGCATTCAAGATAAAATTGTTTCTCAGTTAAAAAATATGGACTTGAGTCAGTTTCCACATTTAAAAAAAACAGAATATTTTGAAAACAATGAATTTTACAAAATATACTGGGAAAAAAAAATTGATTGAAAGCTGTTTATAAGATTTTATGTTAGATTGCATACTTGCATTTGTAAACATATTTTCACTTGGTGAAGAGAAACAAAAGAGCAAAGAAGATGCCTAGTAACATGCAATCAATTCCAAATGTTTCTGACATTATTAATTTTTGACAATCATTAACCCCATTAACTTTTTCCAGAACTAATAAAATTCACTTGGAATTATATCTAGAATTTTGTAGTAGTATTCAGACATGTAAAAGCATTTTCAGTTCTGAAAATGATTAAAAGCAGAAAAAATTGATTGATCAATCTTTAAAGAATTATCTACAGTAATCAGGAGCTAATTTAGCTCTAGATATTTCACAAAATCACAAATGATTTAAAAGTGTCATGAAAGAAATTAATGCATCTTGTTTTTATATTAAATCAATGCATTATATAAAAAAAGTCTATATCAATACTTTTACAAGAATTAATGAGAGTTCAAGATTTGTATAGAGCAGATGAATGTGAATGGTTGGTTACTCTTGATCTAATATTGCTTTGCTTGATTAGGTAAAGAATTGGCATATATACAACTAAGACAAGGAAACAGGACAAAAAAGTTCTATAACTAAACAAAGGCAAACACTACTTGTTTTCTTATTATGCATATAATTTTGATACGATTCATTATATGCAGGGTGCTATGGGTAAATTGTCACCATTCTATGTTCTTAATTTTGTGCATACACATTGTTTGTTTTTGACTTTGTCAACTGCACAATATAGTAAGGCCAGTTGGGCACTATTTGTGGGAAAAAAGAGCATCATGATGCAATTCATTCTGCCAGTAATTTGGAAACAGCATACTGTACTGCTTGGCATTCAGAGTGTTTGGGTGTTAATCTGAAGGCAGTGCAGAGGATTCAGAAAAAGTTGGGTGAGTCTAATGGTGATTACAAAGGTGTTTGGAGAGATCACTAGTGATGGTGACCTCTATTTATCTTCCCACAGTGCATTGAGGATGTAGTGTTGGGTCAAGAGGGTGGCTGCTGGAAGACCCTATGTCTGGCAACAGGACTCAACACCATGCCACACAAGCACAAGAACCCAATTATGGCTGTCAGACAATTTCTGTGACCACATCACCCTTTACATCTGGCTACTTAACACCTCAGACTGCAACCCCCTTGATTATTATGTGTGATAATTAGTAGGATAAAAGAAAAACAAAATAGATTTCATTTGTTCCTGGTTAATTTTGAAAAAAAAAAAAAAAAAAAAAAAAAAAAAAAAAAATTTGTATGAAAAATTTTCCCGTGAAATTGCTTTTTTTTAAGCAAATACATGTTTTTCTTATCCAGACATGAATAAAAATCAATGTCTTACAACATATGGTTACAAACAGTATTTGTTGCTACAAAAGATATTTCTACATGAGTGAAAAGTAATAGATGCCCCCACATTACCTTATGATGAACATTTTTTAAATATTAAAACCATCCCCTGAGTGCAATAAGCATACATGCCAAATTTGAGGATTGTACACAAACAGTTTGAAATAAACATTTCCCAATTGCTAGGTCAGCTGCTAAGAAAGTTTGTTCACTGTGTCATACAAGACAATTTTTCTCTCCAGAATTTATTTATATCTATAAGTCTTCCATTCATCCATGCTTAGAATATTGGTGCTACATAGGGTCTGATGCCCTTGCTATTTACCTTGAGCTTGATAAAATCCAAAGAATTGGCAATATTATCAGTCTTGATCTGGCAGCTTGGCTCCAGTCACTTTCCCATTGCCATAAGGTTGCCCCTCTGTGCCTTTTCTGTAAATACGTTCATGGTAATTGTTCAGATGATCTCTTTGCTATAGTGCCTAGACTCTTTGTATTTAAGCACAGTACTAGACTAGTAATGAAGTCCCACCAATTTACAGTCAAACTGGCTAGATGTAACTACATTCTATGCTAACAGTTTCTTTTCTGGCATTTCTCACTTGTGAAATTCCCTTCTGGCTCCATGCTTTCCAACCAATTTTAATCTGCAAAAATTTAAATGCAATGTCAATCGGTATCTACTGTCCTGATTTACTCTTCTCTTTCTTCTCATTATTGTTTCAGTTTCATAATTCTTCCACACCCTGTAACCCCTTGTGCCTTAGTGGCTTTATTGCCTTGCTTGGGGTGAACTTGATTAAAAAAATAATTGAAAATAAGCCATAGTGTTATTCTTACTAATAAGCATATTATTACTTATAGTCATACTAATAGCATAGAAGTAAAAAACATTTCTCATGCGCATAAACACATCTATACAAATCAATATCAGATCAAACTGCCAAATATGTATCATATTTTCTAAATAAAAGTGGAAGCAGCCAATGTTCTATATTGACAGAATATTGCTAATGATTTTGCATCCAGGGAACAATTTTATTTGGCAACTGCTGCATAAATAATTTTGGTCTTTTGTAAAAAGCTGCTAATGATAATGATAGAAAAAATAAGAGAAAAAAGAACATCTTTACCTTGGTGAGTAATCGCAGAGGTCACTGAGGCAAAAAGGGGTACAAACTCCAAGCTGAAAATATTATGAAGCAATGGTCCCACACAGCCCTATGGAAAAAAAAAGTGAACAGATAAGTTGAAGTCAATGAACAGAAAGCAAAAATTACATAGATTCAAACAGAAGAGAAAGAAACAAATGAAAATATTCTTGAAAATTTGAACTGATCTTTAAATCTTAAAATTCTTATCGTCCTAGTTTTTTTTTTTTTTTCCTTTTTTCACTGAAGATTTATATATTTGTACAAGTTAATAAATAATGAGATATATTTGGATTTTCTATCAGATTTGTTTTAATTGACAAAATGTATAACAAATATTTTTGAAGAATAAATAAAATTCAAATTTAATTTTTTCTAAATTTTACTAGTATTTTATTTTTATTTTTATTAATAAACTTTAGGATTAGAAGAGGAATACTCTCAGTTTATAAATTAAAAAATCTTATTGAAATGGATGTCTGGTGAGAATAAAATATAATGAACATCTAAAGAATGTTAAATTTAGTTTTTATTCTTGTAAATGAGTTTAACACATTATTACTGAGAAAATCTGACTCCCAGAAATAATTTAAAATATTTAGAAATAAATAATATAATTAAGAAAATCTAAATTAGTAATTCAAACCTAATTTTGCCCAAATATTCCAGTAGCAATATGCTGCTTTATTGGTATAGTGTTTACCTACAGGTCAGACAGTCAAATCAAGGAAGGGGTCACTTAATTTCATGTATCTATTTACATTGGCTCTTATAAGATTTCAGTCACAATTTGCAACTTAATTTGCTGAAGTATTTTATTGGAAGAGACATCCAAGGTCTGATTATACCTCAATCAGTGGCAATTTTTATATGTAACACTTGGGATAGGAACAATAGTGACTTATTGTTTTAGAGAAATACATTTTAATCTGATATATTAAAGAAAATAATATTTGAATTAATTTATATAAGTACAAGATTCATAAAAGATATAAGTATCTCTAAAACATACACTGTTAATAATCAATATTAACAAAGCATAAAGTATACTTAATTTTGTTAAGATAACATTGATTAATTCAGCCATGACCTAATTTAGATAGGTCTATATGTATGTATAGACAGATAAAGATATTTATACTATATAGGTTTATTAGATTTTACAACTACACAAATTTACTGTGTAGGTAGAAATAAATATTCTTTGAAAATCAGCATTTGTAGTATTGATTTTTATCATAGTTCAATTTCAGTTCTCAGTCATGTCTGATAATGAGATAGAATGGTTGAGAGGCAGTTATCAATATTTCCAATAAGGATGGTGTTGGTAATGGTAAACCGTTTCCCTAAAATGAAATGTAGGATATATTGCATATATAAATACATGCATATATTAGTTGCTTAATACCAATTCTATTGCAAAAATATTGATTTGCATAATGAAAATTGATAGAATGTATTAATTCTGGTGTGGATCAGTTTATTACTTAGCAATAAACAACTGATCTCCCATTTTATGTCCAATAGAAATTTATATCAATATTTTGAGTAATACAAATTCTATTTTGATAACATACTTGCTTAATAAAATCTGACAGTCTAGAGAGGAAGCGGCTGAGTTATAAGAATTTTTTTTTCTTAATCATTTCATCCGAAGCAAGGTAATAAAGCCACTAAGGTGCAAGAGGTTACAGAGTATGTAAGAATATGAGAAAAATAGAGAACAATAAAATAACAGGAATTAAAAAGACAAAAGATAATGACTGATATTGTATTTACATTTTTGAAAGTAAGGAGAGTTCCACAAGTGAGAAATGCAGGAGAAGAAACTGTAACACAATAAACATAAATGTAAAGCATGTATAGACTTATTTTGATGAATATAATCGGACTGAAATTGTCACACTAAAGATAATAAAACTGTCATAATGGAATGTAGTATTGAAAATTAGTTTAATCTTCTTAACATTTCTACTTATTACTGTTATTCTAAAGCATGTAAAATAACCATCTAAAAACAGAAATAACAAGGCCTATATTAAATATTTTAAAAAAGCCTTTAAAGTTTTTAGTTTCTTTAGATTCTATTTTTCTAGCATTTATATGAAGGTTATTTGAAAGTTATATTCATGAACAGACTGTTGAAGGAATAAAGTTACTCAGAGAAGAAATACAAAATATGTGACATTAAAATGTAAAGAGGCTTATTAAAGAAAAAAAAAAACCTTACATTTATGAGGAGATGCTGAAAAGTTCTCAATCCAGCCCTCTTTCCAAAACTCAGTATTTTAATAATCAGAATACAGATTTTGGTAAGTAAGACAGTAAAGTTTTCAGCACCCAGCTTATATAGATATATATATACAATATATAAATGTTTATAAATCTATATTATAATGCAGAATTGTGTGTGTGTTCATACATGTAAAATCCCAAAGATCCAATTTGAATAACTGAAATAAGAACTGGGTATGAGTTTGACCTTGAAAACATTCAAGGCTATCAAAAGTCATCAAATACAGCAAGTGATACTGAGTTTGCTGTAAAGGTAAAAAAAATATTTTTTGACCTCAGAAATGGTAAGGCTGCTAAGGTCAAATTTGGATCCTTTTGGACATAAAATTAGTTTGTGGCTTATGTTTTTTGTATTGCAACAATTACATTCTTGGAAGTAAAATATGTGAGTGTAACTTAGGCAGAAAAAGATATTAAGATATTACTGATATCAAGGTTATTGGGAGGTCAGTAGAGATCAATTTAGGATTAAAATAACCTTTTTTGGGCCAAACAATAGAACTTCAAAAAATCAAAAAAAAAAAAAACAATGTTTTCTATTTGTTTATAAAACGCTATACAACCATGAAAAATGTTTTCAGACAAAAATTCTAAAATTACAGGATTAAATTTGATTTTTTTCAGCAGATTTAAATATAAAAATAATTCATAAATTTGGTTGCTATCGTTGGTTGTATTATTTTTGGATCAAGAATAATGCACCGAATGAAATAAAATCAAGCCTATTGAAATAGATTCCTAGAAAGGTTTATCTGTACAAATCAAGTATTGACACAGTGCTGGACACTTCAGAGGCTGTTCTGAATCCAATTTAGTTCTTCAAATCTTTTGGTTACCTGACTTTCCTTCTAATAGGCTTAAAATAAAAGTGAGAATGCTCATGTTTTTCAGGAATTTTGACTCTTCAAAGTTTGTCTTGCAGTTAAGTAGCTTATCCCACATGTCATCAAGAGTCAACAAAAAAGGAAGATGTATCCATTCCCAGTATCCCAATTGCCTATAATTTATTTCAATCTCTATAAGGATCAGCTTTGTCATGAACATCAACAAGGTAGAAGAACAATGGCTTCAACCTGGTTTCTCCATGCTTTTCTCATAACCAAGTCTGTATTGGTTGTTTTAGAGATGGATCACCAAATAAACTTTACATAACTAGCACTTAATGAAAGAAGCATAAATTTTACCTACTCAGAAGAGTTAACCTAAAGGACTATGTAATTTTGTTTTGGACATCAGAATAATTTTTCAGTACAAATACATTTCATGAGTAAATATTGTAAATAATCTTTTTAAAAAATTTTAGTAGTTTATTTCTGTGATGAGTAATTGTGATTATCCTTGTATTATTTGGAACTATTGTTCTCGTCCTGATTGATAGAGATGTTATTATAGACAACATTTTGGCCAAGTACACCCTTGTGCAAATTAATTGAAATAAAGTGAATAATTCCATTATTATTTACTTTTTCATATTTTTCCAATGAAACAAGACCCAGTGCACATATTAGTACTTCATATGTCCATTCCATGAAATTGTTCCTTGCAGACTGACCACAGATTCTCGAATGGATTTAAATCAGGAGAGTTTCCAGGCCAGTCTATAGTACTTTGATTTGCTCAGTGATAAGGCTTGCCAGTGTGTTCATACAGTGTTACAATTTTCATATGCTTCCTTTGAGTAATGTCCATTACAGACAATGGCCATAGGAAACTAATTGACAGTAGTGTCTGGGCATGATAAAAATCTGATGGAATCTCGGATGACGCAATATTTTTCAAGGCCAAACAAATTTCATTATACAGCCCCCAAAAGATTCATATTACTGCACATCCCTGCAAATGACCTAATCTGAGAAAAAAAAAATACACCCTGTCACTCCAGTGGGTGTAAAACTGACCATATGGTGAAAGAAAGGAAACTAAAGCAGTTGTTTCAATTAATTTGCACAAGGGTGTATCCTCTGATCATCATCAAGTGTCCATTGCTGCCTGATCCACTAAATGACAATAACACATACAGGGTGCAATGGGTAAATTGTCGCTATTTTATATTTTTAATTTTGCACATGCAAGTTGTTTGTTTTTGATTTAGTAGGGTCAGTTGAACACCATCTGTGAGAAAAAGAACACCGTGATGCAATTCACTCCACCAGAAATTTGGAAACAATTTGCTGTACTGCTTGTTATTCATACCAGAAGCTCCAATACAAACATTTCAGAGTGTTTGAGTGTCAATCTGAGGACAATGCAGAGGATCTGGAAAGAGTTGGATGAGTCTAATGTTGATCACGAAGGTGTTTGGAGTGATCATTAATGATGGCAATGTTATGCCTCCATTCATCTTCTGACATGGCCTCAGACTCAACATGGAGACCTACATCAAGTGCCTTGAGAAAGTAGGGCTGTCCTGGGTCAACAAGATGACTGCTAGACAACCCTATGGCTACCCGACTAATGATTCTGTATCATCCTGCACAAGCATGAGAACCCAGTCATGGCTGTCAGACAATTTCTGCAACCACATCACCCCTTATATCTGGCCACCTAACACCCCAGACTGCAACCACTTTGATTATTATGTGTGATGCGCAGTTGAACGAGAGACCAATAAAACTCCTTGTAACACTAAAGATGAAGTGATGGGAAGGATTATGCAAGCTTTCATCGACTTAAACAGGAAGACCATTCAGAAGAGTTGCAGGAGATTCTGAAGTCATCTGGAGGCCAGCGTTTAAGCCAGTGGCAATTTTATTGAATAAATTTACTCCTTAGTGTTTCAAAATATTCTTGTGTAATTTTAGTGAATATATCTGTTAAAATGATATATCAGTAATCTTCATTTTTGCATAATTTAAACAATTTATCCATCGCACCCTGTATATAACCAAACCTATATCCACTAAGCCACTCTCCCAAAGGATAATACTGGTATATTTTATCCCTGTGAAAAGCAGTATGAACCTGCTATCATAACTAAATATCAAAATCAACTGACTTTGAATATAAAAGTCTCCAAAAAACATACCACTTCAGGACATAGTGGATATAAGAGTTGGCTATTGTCACCTATTGGTTATGAGTTCAATCCTTGGATCAGCTAGTGAAACACCAATCCAACAAACAATAGCAATCATCACAGGGTCAAGAGATCAATATAATCAACAGATATCCCATATCATCCAATCAATGGACAGCTGATGATGACCAGAGTGTACTTGGTTGAAACATTGTGTTTATAATAACATCTATTTCAACCAAAATGAGAACAATAGTTTAAAATAATACGAAAATCTTTTTTCATTTGTGATGTTTTGTAATAAGAAACGAGCTAGAGAAATTATTTTTTCTGTGTTAGTAAAGTTATTTTTTTCCATCTGGGTAATGTTTGGTATCAATATAAATAAAGAAGGAATATTGTTCTTAACTTTGTATCATTTTTATTGAGAGGCATTACAAATATATTAAAGATTCAAGTACTGACAGAGATTTCAGTTTTTTTCCATTCTTTAAAGTCTTTAATTTAACAAATTTCTTTGCTTTTTATTTTTAATTTTAATATTTATTTCCTTGTTTTTAAATCTTGTTAAAATAATGAAAATTTAAAATATAAAAAAAAATTCTTATACCTTTTATTTTTAGAGAGTTTTTAGATATTGTTTGTATAACATTAAGTGTATTTTTACTTATAAATTCACTGTTTAAATAAATTTAAAAATAATAAATAAATAAATAAAAAGATCAAAAAACCCATGTTTTGTTTTCTTCTAAATCGGTTCTTTTCAAGTAATTGTTAGATTGAATAACAAGAAAAATACCAATTTTAAAAATATTTAAAATAGACAACAGCTAAATAAGTAAAAACGACAAAAAAAAATGAACCCCAAAATACGTTTGAGAATAATTTTATATATTTGATTTATCTAGGTTGGAAAACAGACTTTTAGGCTAGTGGAGCCTAAAAGTCTGTTTTCCAACCTAGACTTGATGCTGATTTTAGAATAATAAATACATTAAAATAATTAAAAAAAAACAATGAAAAATACATTATCAACTATTATTAATAAAAATTCAAGATAACATTATGATAAAAAGCTATACCTTTGTAATTTTATATGCATGCTACTTTGAGCAGTTTGTTTCTTAAGCCTTTTTTCTTTAACTGCTTTTTTTTTTAAAATATCTTTTTCATACCTTACTTACTGGAATTATTAATTAAATTTTGGTGACATTTTATCCACCTTTCTCACTTCACCACTAAAATTAATTCACCCATTCACTGTTGCTCTTATGCTTCATAGTGCAATAGTGATAAACATCTGCAACAATATCCATGAAACAGCAGCTGCAGGAATGGCAGCCATCTATCTATTACAAAACACTTTATAGCTTACAATGAGCACACAGGTATGAACAAAATTACCAGTGCTTTTATGTATATGTGTATAATGTATCCAATCACAAACATACATATATCAGTGGTATATATTTGTAAGAAACCAGATACACATTGCTTACTCTGTAAAAATTACTTTGTACAAAATTAATATATTTATTAAGTGTAATGTATTATTTATTTCAATTCTATCATACAGCACTTAAAAGAGAATTTATTATATACCTACTGTAATAAACATTGAAATTTCTAATCAGATACTTGTCTTTTAAAATCTGTGTCTTTGATATTTAAAATTCAATTTTCAATAATCTCTTTCTTCAATAAAATGAGATGGTACTTCTAGACAAAATATTGAGTAAATTTGGGGATGGATTAATTTTAGGCAGTACACTTAGCAGTCAGCAGTAGCAGTTGTGTATTCAGTGAAAGCCAAATCTTTACAAAAAAGCAAAGTTTACTGATCCTTTTGGTCCTTAACCAAGAAGAATTTTGTTAAAAATGGTAATTTAAGGTAATATTTTATGTTGCTAATTTTCATTTATATATTAATAAATTATTATAAACAACTCATTTTCATCTAAGATTATAGCAGCATTATTTGATTACCCCAGCATATTTTTCAGAACAAGCCACCAATATAAATGAAGTGTTGATTTTGATATATGAAGTCACGGTTTAAAACTGAACTACCAGAATACCAACCCACACAGATGATTTTATTATTAATATCCATACAAAATAATAATAATAATAATAATACTTATAAATATTCACCATATGCTTTTCTGGTGTGGTCTAGGCCACTTTAACCATTACACATAATGTCACTTCGAACAGATTCAAATTCCAACACAGTCTATATATAAAGTTCTGTTACTTCCACTAACCCGTCCATCACACACTCTAAAATAGCCATACATTGACCAATCAAAACTAAATTTTGGGGAGAAATGCAAACAGATAAGAGGTTATAAAGTACAGTTGGTTTTACCTGAGCGCATAGATTAGTACAATATATTTTCATTAATTTTTTTGGATAAAAGAATTTTATTATTTAACATAAAAAATACTCTATTTTAAAAACAAAAATACTCTATTTTAAAACAATGAATAAAATAAATACTTATTTAATAAAAGTGCAGTATTATTTTTTTGAATATCTTTACGTTTTATATATACAAGAATCTAGTTTCCAGTTTGGCGTGTTTGTGAAAACTATAAACAAACATACAAAATCAGTTGTATGTTGCATGCTTAAGAGTAAGAAATCATTTATCCCTCATTGTTAAAAAGGAAAAAAAAGAAATTTTCTTTAAAAATACCGAATTCAAATTAAAGAAATTATTAAATCATGAAGTAGGTTTTTATTCAAAGAATTTTTCCAAACAAATCAGCTTATTCAAATTTCAATGATTGGTTTATGAAATTGAATGGAATGTAGAGTTTGTAAATCTCAACAAAAATGTCAGTGATAACTTCAACAATACTAAATACTGTGGGAATTTCAATATGCATCAGTGTGTTCCAAGAAATTCTAGTATATAAAAAAATGCCAGGAGGTAGCCAAAAAAATCTTGTCTACCACATTGACAACCCACACGTGTCTAGATAATGACAACCCCCAGGTCTAGATAATGACTTTAACAAAATATGAACTTTGGCCACTTTATCTATAATTTCTATCTCAATATCCAACTTATTTGAAAATATGGAAAAATGCAATAAAAACATAAAACAAACAAGCCTTATTGGTTGAATTCAACAAGGCCTCTCTGGATGAATCCTTCCAGCCAACAATATATATATATATTATGCAGTGTTACATTAGAACATGCACATATGTAACACTGCATAATAAATAAATATTTATGGCTCTACTTTTGTATTGAGCTTTGTTTTAAATTAATGTTTGAATGCTGAAATCTTACTCTTCGTTCTTTTACATTAGGAGATATATATGTGTGTGTGTGTGTGTCTTCAGATAATAGATAACCAGTTATGGAAAATATCTTTGTTTTTGCTAAGATTTATCTACCTTATTTTCTTTTTCAAGTTATTTTTTTGTCTGTCTTCTAAATTTGTTTTGTTCAAGTTGTTAACTATAACTTAGAATTAAATATCAAGTGTCAGTTGTCTGCCATTCCAATGAAGAAGTTGCCTAAATGGTGCATGTTCCCCTGAAATAATGCTTGCTGCAGACAAAAACATTTTTCCCTTTTTGTGTAAGAAAAAAAAAAAAAAGGAGAAAAAAATGTTATCTTACAGACAATTATTGGATATATGTAAATGGGTTGTCTTACAAACTACAATTGTTTCTGGCATACCACAGAATTGTCTTACAAATTCCAACAATGGCTAAATACTGATGTTTTTAAAACTACTTAAATCCTTAATTATTTTCCAAAATTGAAAGAAAGTCATAGACTTAACATAAGACATTACTTTTTTTTGATTAAATTTTCACTTTCCTATGACCTTTATTTTTGCAAATTCATGCAATGTGTGAAGGAAAAAATTGTAAATTATACATTTTATGCAATCATATAAGAAAATATCAATCAAATCTTATTTCTTAAAAGTGCAGAAAATCAAAAAGTTTAAACATTATCTTCTCTATAACTCAAAAAACAAATATGTTTATTTAGATTCAAGTAAGATATGAAAAATATCTTAACTAAAGAAAATCAATATTAACATGAATATAACTTTCAATTTTTTATAAACATCAAAAGGTTCAGGAAAAAATTAATTTTAATGAATCAATCATAATTTCCACTATTCAAAACTAAGTCATGCAAAAAAAAGTGTTAAAGAAAAACTAAAATTTTGACCAATTATGACAGCTTTCCCAACATTTGAATACTTGAACTCTATCTATTGATAAAATTCCTCTCAAAACAACAAACAAACAACTAATGAAAAAGCTATAGATTTATTTAAAGTTTGACTTGTACAAATTCCAGTAAGGAATTTTAAAATGGTTCAAATTAAATTTTCAGAAGAAAAATGTAAGACTTATAATTTTTTTTACCAAAATTATTTGCTTTACTTATTCTTTTTTAATAAGTATTTGTTTTACTTATTATATTGTTTCATGTATTTATTATATTATTTTTATATTATATTGTTTCATGTATTTATTTTACACTAGCAGTAGAGCCCGGCGTTGCCCGGGGATGTAAAAGTAAGAGATAGATCAAGTATCGACCATCATAAAGACTGAAAAATAAAATTGACAAAGATTGTTTAAGGTTGACGGATACGCATGTCTTAATTAGGTTTTTTTTTGTTTTTTTACGAATTGTTCAAACCCAAACTCAAGCAAAAACATTGTTTTCAATCGTTATGAGTCTATGGATTGAATAGAATTTTATTATAAACAATTGTCTTGTAAATGGAATTTTTAAAGCATTGTGAATGTAAAAATAAAGAAAAAAGTGTGCAAGACAATAAGAAACACTACCTGCCAAAAAAAAGTGAAGTTTTGTTGAAATCGGTTGAAAAATGTAGGAAATCCGATCCCATATATAAACGAACACACACAAACAACCAACCTGGGTTTTATAATAAGTATAACTCGATAACTCAATATTAATAAGTATAACTCGATATGAGTTGTCCCCCTTTCATTAATGCCTCTTAATCGTGTTTTCAAATTGATTTTGTGCAAAAACAATTGTGTTATTACAATTTTTAGCACTGTCAGAACCACTGCAAGGTAATTTTATGTAGTCCTGTGAATTTTTGTTGAAAACGGTTGAAAAATGTAGGAAATCCGATCCAATATATAAACGTACAGACACACACACACACAATCTGCGTTTTATAATAAGTAAGATAAGATTTAAGTTTAATCAATGAAGGAATGCTTAAATGATCCACACCCATCTCTTTACATTTGGGTTTATAAATTTGTAAAGCATACTCTACGAAAGGATTAGATGGACTGGGAATCTCATTTCCTCCTTGTCCTACTCCTGAGATTTGAAATGTAACATTTTGTAGATTGATACAGTTCCTCTACTAGATCAATGCATTCTGTGGATTTGGAGCTTGAAAGACGGTTTCTAATGAATAAGAAGAGAAAGTCTCTATTGATGTGGTCATATGCTGTTGTGAGGTTGACAAAGCAGGTATACAGTTTCCTATTAGGTAAGCAATTTATTGGAGTTGTTTGAAGACATATAGCTCAATTGTAGCTGGTCTTATGACCTATTTACCATACATAAGGAAATAAATAATAACAATTCTCTTATTTGTTATCAATTTATACATTAATGAACTGATTAAAAAAGAGATAATGTCATCAAATCAAATGTTTAATTAGAAATAATAAGGACAATAATTGAGAGATTGAATACTTTTTTTCATATAAAATATATATATAAAATTATTTAGCTTTAAAATCATGACATATTCATTATAAAATTTATAATCATAGTATATCCATTATAAAATCATAGTATCTTTTCTTTTTATGTGCCATGTCCTTTCATGACATAGGCAATCGTGGCTCTCCACCTCCCTCTGTCTCTTGCATCTCTCAGCAAGTTCCTTCCCTCTGCTTGAGGTCACTAGGTAGGTCACGTGCTGCTTTCCCTTGTCTTTCTTTCCCTCTATTCGACCCATGAGTATCAGATTCTCCAGGCCCTCATTCCTCATTATGTGTCCCAGGAACTTCAGCTACTTCTTCTTGATGTTAAGTATAAGCCTTCTCCTTGTTTGCATCCTCTCTAAGACCTCATCATTGCTCACACACTCGTGTCAGTGTCGTACATACCGTCCTCTGTTAAGATGCTTTCTAGATATTTAAACTTCCATGTCTGCTTGATTATAGTCTTCCAGACTTGCAAATCGCATTTCGGGCTGATCCTCTTACTGATGACCATGCATTCTGTCTTACACCTCTTTCTATTTTTTTTTTATATTCACTGAACTCATTCCCTATGTGTATGCATGCTGTTTGCTGCCAGTATAGGTTCTTGATTATTATTATGATGTCTTTCCCAAATATATCGAGGTTGCTGAGCAGTTTCATCAGATCATTGTGGCATACAAATCATGGCTAACAATTCAGATTATACAAAATCATGGTATATCCATTATAAAATCATGGTATATCCATCATAAAATCATGCCATATCCATTAAAAATTATGGTATATTCATTATACATTCATATCTGCTTAACAAAATGTAATCTTCCATAATATGCAAACACATCACAGGGTAAAATTTCTTGTAAAAAAAAAAAAAAAAAAAAAAAAATTCTCCTTTCTTGTTTGTTAAACTGTCATTTAAATATTTCCCACTGTTTGCTGTGGTAAAAGCAACACAAGATTGTCTGACTAAATATAGGTATATTCCAGTGGTGAAAAAATTATAACTATTCAATAGCATACAGAGGTTCTTCAGTATTAATAGAATCAACAGTGGATCCATGGGTAGTAAGTTAACTCATAGTTAAATTAGTATTTTCCAATGTGTGCAGAAATACCATACTATATGTAGGTATAAACAATATTAGCATATTTAGAGATTATGATAAACATTTACAAAACAGACAATCTAATTTTCTAAATAAATCACAAATTTATGTTCAACGGAATATCTGTTGTAAAGGAATGTCCCACTCTCCCTATTGCCTATTGTGGACTGACTATATCAGTAGATATATATAGTAAACACAGGATATGCCTGGTGGACTTGCTTCGCCAATGAGTTGGAGATTCGTCGCCAGCTGTGCTAGTCAAATTCTCTGCCTTCTCAGTTTTGCCCCGCATTAAAAATGGCCTTGTGCCACATGCTGCCATGTGGAAGGGTAAGGTAAATATCCTTGCTTCGGGAATTACTAGCCTACTAACCGATTCCCTGTCTTTCAGTAGTATATTCTCTTTTACAATAAACTTCTCTTTCTATGTCCATGTTGCTGTTCCTTTCACTCAAGTACGCCTTTGTTTGTAACCTTCTTTAAGGATACAGCAATATCATGGTGTTATCATAAAAGAATCTTTCAACATTACATATGATACATGGACAGAGCAAGAAACCTGGTCACATGATTTTAATATGCATCAAGATTATGTGATTTAAAAGTTGATCCTGAGAGAACTAGAAGTCCTAACAGGATTTATTATCAGTGATATCTTTGTATAAGAGATATCAAAATCAAGTACAGAAATTTAAATATCTAGGTGTTAACATTTAACAGAAACTGTCACCAAAATCTGAATGCACATTGGAATAGTCAAAACTGTCTTCCATAAACTAAAGTATCTATCAGCTAAAATATTAACAATGGCAAACATACAAAGAAAGATATATAAGCATCTGAACAATATATTTTAATAACTATTGTCAAAGTTATAAACAATGCAAAAACACAAATCTGAACTGTGTCTTTAAGTTGGGTCATGGTGTCGTGCCAGAAGGTATTTCTCATTAGAGTCTATCTCACACATTTACAAATCTACCATTTGTCCTTGTATTAAATACTGTTAGCATATCTGGTCTGGTGTTCCTGCCATCCATCCGGAGGTTTGACAAAATCCAAAGAAGGATCCGCAATGTAATCATACTGAATTGACTTTTCAACTTCAGACACTTTCTCACAGACATGATGTGGCTTCCCTCTGTCTTTTCTAAAAATATTTTCATGGCTACTGCTCTGACAAGCTTTTCTCTCCTGGTGCCCTGACAACATGAATTTAAGCATGCTACTAGATTGGCATCTAGGTCCCACCCATTTACTGTTGAAATAATTAAATGCAACTGCCACTTTTGCTCCAACAGTTTCTTTCCTCATACATCCTGACATTGAAACTCCCTTCCTCCCACATTCTTTCCTGATAACTACAATCTTCAAAAATTTAAATGCAACGTCAATCAGCATCTTCCATTGCCTGATCCATCTCCTTTCCTCAATTACCCCTACACTCACTCTTATCCCTCACTTTCACTTTCCATAACCCCCTGCATGCTAGTGGCAGTCTTGCCTTGCTTGAGATGAAATGCTTAAATAAAAATTTTTTTTTTAAAATCCTGTCATTAACATTAAGATCACTAACTTCAACTAACAATCATAGTACATTTATTGCATCCATCAAATATTATATTACATTTATCTTCTTTCAAGCTTTCTTAGTATCATAAATTTAGGATAGAAATATTTGTATTTTTGTCAAGTGCTTAAACGAAGATTTTTAAAACAAAGCAGGAGTTTTGAAAAAGTTAATTGTGTGAAAGTAAACTAGCTAGATACAAATACCACTTGTACTGTAATAGTTTTCTTTTTTTTTTCTTCTTCACACTTCTTACCTGTGGAACTCCTTTCCAGTTTCATGCTTCCCTGATAACTACAATCCTCAAAAATTTAAATGCAACATCAATTGCCATCTTTTTGAACCCTGTTCCTTTTTTTATCCTTTCCTCAATCTTCCCCATTTTCAATAATCTCATTCTTTTTCACTTACTTATTTCTGCAAAATTTCCAAGTTTAAAAAACACTAAATTATAGTTGCTACTTCAAATTTAAACATGGTATCTAGGTCAAAAAAAATATTTAAAGACAAAAAAAGAAAAATTTAGTTTTTATATAAAAAATGAAAAGGATAAATGTTGGTAATCAGTATTTAAAAGGAATTTCTATTGCAGATATCTGCTCAGGTACATTTGTGTTTCTTCAACACCCACAAAGCCAACCTGTAGTTTGTAACATGCTAAGTGGATTTTAGTTCTAATGTCCAGGAGAGAGGACATGATCTGGCATGATCATTAGGTGAACAAGGTCAGTATGCTCAAATTCTTGGTCAAAATGACATGCGACTGTTTGGTTTTCCTCATCTAAATTACTGACCAAACTCAACACTGCTTAACTTTGGTGATCAAATGAGAACCATTCATTTCAGTCTGATTTGACCATATTGTGACTGTGTTAACACAACCATCAATGGCTCCCAAACAGTTTCACCTACCCAATTGTTGTAGTGCTTTCCCTCTAATGAGTCTATTATGGACTCTTCCACTCACTATAAAGTAGTAGGAAAAGTAAGCCTTGGGGGAACAGTGATAAACCGAACACTGGTCAACCAATACACACTTCTGTTGTATTTACTGTTCAATACACTATTTATCTGCAATCCCTTGTTTTGTTATTCCTTAACCAATTTAACTCACAAGGGGTATAGTTTTCATGTACTTACCAACATTGCTTCATAGAATCATCACCCCAGGCAGATATTATCAAGAAGTTATTAATCTTGACAAATTGACCATAGTAAGATTTGAAGCTGGATCTCATAGCAAAAACATTCTTACCATTTAATCATGTGTCCATAATTTTGTAAATATTCCAATAATTATTAACATCATCTAAAACTCTTAGAAAAATGCAATGTATGTCAGTAATCCTTTTGATGCACAGGGTTTAAATACTTCAAATCCTTAATGTCCTAATGTTGAATAAAGAGTGAAATATTCACAAAATCAATTACACTTTTATAATGAAAGTAAAACAAAAGATGTTTTGAGTTTGTTAATATTTTGATCTTTATTCACTTCTTCAAATTCAATAGTGCCAAAAATGTTACAAAGATGAAGATACAGGCCTGAATATTTTGTAGAGTAATATGACTAACTTTTTTTTTATAATAATTTAAACTTTTCTGGATAGTTTAATTTAAATTTTCATAATGGGGAAAGTTGAGCGATATCTGTGAAGTCCACAAATCTTGTTTTTAATAAATCTGCTTATGCATTCATTTTATAACTCATAAAAAAAAGGAAGCATTTTCTACTAATCATAATAAATGACATTTTTAAAACAGGTTCTGGCATATACATATTCAAATCAAATCAAATCACATAAGGACCTATTGTTAATATTTTGTTTACTTCCTTCTTGGAGAAAAGAAAGGATTACCTGCCCTTGAGGCAGATGGGCCTTAGAGGAAAAGATGCTGAATGAATTCTGACTATGGATTTGGACATACTTTTAATATTAGTAAACAAAGATCAGTTTAGGTATTATTCACTTGGTTCAAAGACATTTACTAAAAGACTATTATATAATAAAATCATTTGACATTTTCTTACTCACCCAAATTATCTTTTATGTTTGCTTTCTGGTTTAAAAGACACTTCCCACATAATTAATTTTCTTTAATTTTATTTAAAGTTACATTAATAGTGAATCTATTGTAGGGATACAAAACGCATGTGATGGCCAGTGAGTGATGTCAGGGGGATAGAGTGACAAAGATAGTTGTGATGTAGGACCTGCAGAAGGAGGATGTCCCTAGCCTACGGTGGTAGGTCTTACAGGAAAAAGCCACATGGCTTCACCAAGTTCCTAGAAAAACTGCCATAACTCCAGTTTTCCCTTTAGGAAATATTACAAGGTTCGCTTTTCTTACACACCATTTGTTGTTGCATACATGTTATAATTTCAATGTGTGGGATATGTGTGTATATATAATTTTGTGTACAACATAGCATTATAAAACTCTCTGAAAAAGCATGTTCGTCATCTTTTTCCATTCAGCTATTCTGTTCCATCCATGAACTATAGAGTTATTATATCACAGATATAGTAATGCCCATAATAGGGGAAATGTAAATGAAAGAATAAACCTTTCTACCATAGCTCTCTATCATTATACTATAAAAGTTTGTTTATGATTAATTATATTATGAAATCCAAATAACTTTAATATCTTAGATAAATCTACAAAATTTCATTTGAAAATATTTTTTTCTGTTTTCTTTTGACTTTTATCAAATTCAAATTAAATTTAGTAACTGAATACTATAAAAATAAGAACAATCCCCAAAACCATGTCAACTATATTTTAATGAAATACGTGAAAGCAGTGTAACTTATTAAGTGTAGCAGAAATTTCCAGTGTTCAGATCTGAGTCATCAAACAGTACTGACAAAAATTCTGTCATCCATAATTAATGGGTTAATATGAATTCTCATATATAGATTAAATCAAAGCAAGTAATTTTTATTTATAATTAATAAAAAAACATTTTTGAATTCTAGCAGATGATAACGCTACCACAAAGACTGAACCTAAGTGGATCAAACGAGTGTATAAATTAAGGGAATATGTGTAAGGGATACTGAAGACCAGTTAAATGATTTTAATAATTTTAGTGATCAGATAACACCTATGATAAAGTCTCTTCACAGATCTTATCTTCTCAACAGGAATCTTCAATAAAAGTATTTCATCATTACCCGTAATTCCTTATATAAAGGAACACATGTTTTGATTTAGAGATATTTGCAGCCACTTCCTTACTTCCACATGTTCAAACATTGCAAACTGCTTGGATATACAATATGGCAAGAACAAAAATAATACTTGCTAACTGATGTACCTGAAGAGAGAGATAAAAGATTCCAACCATTTTTTGACAAGTTCCTTCCATGAAACCAAACACTGATTTTCTGATACACTCTCATAACAGAGCCATTTTTATAGAAGCATACCATCAGAAATAAATGAGCATCTACAAATTTCAAACTTGTCTTATCACTTCATGCATTGATTTTAAACACTACATTGTACAACTTGTTCCTGCAACCAGACGCAATTTATCAATGATACATCAGTGTACTATATTTGGTATCATTCAGAATACTTCATGACTATTGATAGTCATATGTACTTTATATCACTGTACTATTTCATAGGGTTATATAATGTTAATAGTCTTGAAAATAGCACAAACTCAATTCTCTTTGTGATTTGTACCATTAATCATTAAACTGATGTAGTCAGATTACTGGTACAGTAAAATCAGTCATGTGAAATGTGATGATAGTAATACCAATCATCAAATAAAAAAAGGGTTTAATGTCATAGAATTAAAAAAAAAACTGACAAACTTAAAAACTTTATCAACAGTCTTAGTTCACATGCACTAGAAATCACTCACTGATTTTTACAATTCCTTTATGATGTTGCCATTTCATATATTTTGTAGAGATAATTATTCAAAATAAAATGTTAAATTGAAATTTTTATTTTGAAAACCCATTATTAAAACCTTTGAAAAATTTTAAATGATTTTCTTATCATTTAGTCAATTTGGCAAACTTTTCTGTTCCTCCATAAAAACTAGGACCACACACAAACACACACACACACACTTAAGTCACAAAGAACATTCATTTTTAAAAAAAAAATTGGTAATCATGTCATCTAATTATGTACTTCTCTAAATGGCAATGATATATGAAGTGGTACTCAAAAGGTTCCAAATTTTATGTTCCATTTAATGAAATGTGTATGTAGTTAAATCTCATTGGTACCCCGTTTACTGAGTCAGTTTTCATGATTTCTATTCATGATCAATCATTGCACAAGGTTTTATAATAATAGGTTAGAATAGATGAAAAATTTGAACAATGTACCAGCATCAAAGCTTGTGTAAAGTTCAGCAGATCTGCTAACAAGTTCTTCAAAAGGTTTCATCAGGCTTTTGGTTTACATTCTTTAAGTGGGGCATAGGTTTCAGCCACATATCTGTATTGCTTACTCGGTTGTAATAATGTACAGCAAACATTGGTAGGGAAACACCTAACTCTCCAGCAACTATGGAGGGTAATAGGCAGAGAGGGAAAACAGACAGTGGGTAACAAAAATAACACTGTCTCATAAACAACAGTAACTTGAGGAACAAAAATGCCCACAGGAACGACTTCACAAGACATTGTGTATTGCCAACTGCTGATATTCCCCCTGCTTTTATCAGCATGAGGCATTTTAGAAAGAATTAGATCCTGACCAGTTGCAGAGAGGCCTGTATCTTGACATGCCAAGCTGTCCCACTGCTAACGGGAAAACCTGGGTCTAACTGGTGTTAACAAAAATGTCCACATGCAATCTGAGGCCTCTTTTGCATCTGTACGGACATGCATTTGCCACACCAGTTTAAACTGCATCTAATAAATGAACAGTGCTAAATAAGTGCAAGAATGGATATACCTAGACACATGCAGCAGAACAGGAACAACCTAACCCTGTAGATTAAATAAAGGTTTCAGTTCAAAAATCCTGGTTACCTGAAATGACAAATACTTGAAGGCTGCAGGGTACAACAGCCGAAATATTATGATAATAATAACAACAAAGATGAAGGCAATAGTCTGAATGGAAATAAGTACAAAAATTATTTAAAAGAATAAATAAGCAGAATAATGTTGTAGTAAACTGTCAGCAAAAACTGTTACAAAATAATTTGTGGTACCCCAATAAACCAGTTTTGAAAAGGCTTATCTTCTCAAATCTACAAGGTTATAGACTTCAGGATATCTTATGTCAAATATACAAACAAGCAGGCTATCCTGAAATATTTGAGGAGGAAAAGTATCTTTTTGGGTTATATAAGAACAGACTGACTGTGAAAGCATCTACAGGAAAGAAATGGATGTTTGGTCTCATAACTAGGAGTCACTCAAGTGAAAGAGGACAACTAGAGAAAAAAAAATATATCTTCCTAAAAAAAGAAAAAGGAAAGTAAATGAGAACAGGGGATAAAAAGAAAAACCTATTCTTAATGAAGGATAGAAAGAGAGAGAGAAAATTACAGAGGGGAGAGCAAGGAAAAGTATTATGACAAATATATTCAGATAGGCAGTCAGCACCAAACCTTGTTAAAAGTACTACTTGCATGGAAAAATGGAAAAAAAATAGTGATGATAGAAATTGACTATTCAAAATTAGAGGGAAGAGAAAAATATCTTTAGTCATTTTTTAAAAATAAATAAATACTAACATAAACCGATTGATAGATAAACAAATAATCAAAGTAACTAATACAGCACCTAAAAGAAGTAACAGATGTTTAGTATCTCCTGAGGATGTGGATAATCATGGTTCTCCACAATTTCCTATCCTTTGTAGCTCAAAGCAATATTTGTTTCCTTATCATCCTACCTTCTTTGTCCCTTTCCATTCTTCGCCTAAACTTGTTAGGAAAGTTATTCACCAGTTCCAACTTCCCCTCTTGCCTCCAGTATGCCCTGCAAGTGTCAGACTCTTTCCTCATTACATGTTCAAGAAATTTCATCTGCCTTTGATGCTAAGTGTCCTTTTCATTCTTGTTTTCCTTAAGACTTCCTCATTGCACACATGCCCAGTCTATGGTATTTATAGCATCCTTCTGCAGTTGAGTAAATACAAATTACTATAAAGTAGAGCTAGGACTTTTTAATCTCAGAATTTGTGGGAGAACTGAGCTCCAATTTTACATTTATTCATATAGATTCCATAATATAGGTTTTACTTAATTAGCTATTATGTTTCTCTAACTCTTCAAATGTTGAATGTATAACTAATTCTAATTTCTATCTTCCCATCTTTACACTATATTAATTTTATCTTATAAATTGTCCCTTGTTCTGTCACCCATGAAATAAAAATAATTGTTTGTACAGAAAATAAGGATCTCTATACATCAAATCATCTTCAAATTAAGTGACAGCAGAAGAATTATTGTTGAACTTTTAAAAGGTAAGCTTAAACATTAATTCAATAGTTAAATTCTGCGATCAATTTTGAGTTCTTCCGTAGTTTATTGATGTCTATCGCACAAACCAAGAGTCCTTCACAGGAGCCAGCTTAAAATTTTAAGCTAGCTACAATTTTGGATAAAAAAGGAAAATAGTGTTACTGCCCTTGAACCATGAAAGCAATGATAATGGCTAGTATAATATATTAATATATATTTTTAATCTCGCATAATCTGGCAACCCTAAATCTGAGCTCAATGAAAATTGCTCCCTTCACCTGAATTTTCTAGGGCTTTTGAATGAGCTATGAATCATTGAAATCAAACCAGGGGGAGTGGAGGAGTTGCTTGGACAAGACGCAAACACACACACTGTATTTTATATAAGTCATGAATGTCACCAAATACGTTCAGAAATATCTAAACTCTAAGATGTATACAAACACTTTTTCACATCAATGGTTAAAGGTGACTTTGAGAGAATGAAGCCTGTAAGTGTTAGTGAGGACTATTTTTCTTCAAATCTCATGGACTGAAGCTACAGAATAAAGAACTGTACCAGATAACAGAAAAAAAACCACTTGGAGATTTTCAACAGCAGCAACAACTAAAATAGATAACACATGTCACTCAAAGAGAAAATAATTAGATAATCATGATGTTGAAGTTCCACACTACTTCAAACAAAAGGTTAGGAAGGAAGCACCTATCAATAGTGGGAAGAACGATAACAGTTGCTAAACCCAAGAAACCTATTTTTCTGAAAAATTGTTCTAACAGGAAAATTTTATAAATTTCAACTGAAATTAGCACTAGCTGCTTGTTCAATGAATGCTAAATGTTTCCTTATAAAGAAACAACTAATATTACCATGATAAATACATATATAAATTTATATATAAAATAGCTAGCTACTAATTTCCAAACACACCTGTCTACTAGAGTGGTTTAGCTAATCCCACTGAAGTTGCTTATTCAGACACAATTGTATTTTTTTCAATTCTCACAGGGCCAATGTATGGTTTATACTGCAACTATGCTGAGCAAACCTTAGTTACAATTTCTAGGAATGAGAGAGTGCATAATCTGGCATGATCATTATTAGAACAATTCCAAAACCTCAGTCACAATGACTTATGACTCAGTGCTAGCACAACCATCAATGGTTTGTTCTACCCAATTTCACTCACAATGTTTGGGCCTTTATTGGAGGGTGGGTTACAGTATGGTTTACTTTGTACAAAGCCTGGAAAGGGGAGGGGCGACTCTAGGTAGAGGGTTACATTAGGAGGTAATTTGTGCAGATAGGAGGGGGAAGATTAACCTGTGTTATGGTTTTCAGATAGTTTCCAATAGTGTCGTGTGCTGGGATCACCTACCTAAGCTGATAGCATAAAGAAGTCAGCTCCCTGACAAATCAATTAGGGTGAGATTCATATACCCAGGTATCATCATCGGAACATGAATGTTGTAACCACTCGGCCATGTACTTATAAATTTATCTATAAACAGGTAGGTACATTGGTATACCTATCTTGAATATCTATATCTACCATTCATCCATGCTTAGAATATTGCTGCCATATATGGTCCAGCACCTCTGCTATTTACCTTGAGATCCTTGATAAATTTCAAAGAAGAATCATCAATATTATTGATCCTGATTTAACATCTCAGCTTCAGTCACTTTCCTACCACTATAAAGTTGCTTCTCTGTGCCTTTTCTATAAATACTTTCATGGTAATTGTCCAGATGAGCACTCTGCTATGGCATCTAGACATTTTGAATTTAAGCTCAGTACTAGACTGGAGTCAATATCTCATCAATTTACAGTTGAGCTGGCTAGATGTAGTTGTAAGTTCTATGCTAACAGTTTCTTGCACTTGCAATAGGATATTATTGAGTGGCTCATGTATAAGGTTAATTATAGTGTTAAGAGACATTTGCTACCATTGCCTCGGAATGTATGTTATGGGGCAGTGGTTTACTCATATACTCTTTTTCTGCATCAAACATGGTGGTACGCCAAGAATGAGGCATATTGTCAAGGTATGTGATAATAGAACAGAGTACAGGGAAAAGTGGATTCATGCTTCCGACTATGCTTTCCAGCCAACTTTAATCAGCAGAAATTTAAATGCAATGTCAATCACTATCTACTTTCCTCCTGATTACTCTTTCTTTTTCCCACTCATTATTAAATTTTCTGTTCCTAATTCTTCCACATCTTGTAACTCCGTGTCTTGGTGGCTTTACTGCCTTGTATGGGGTGATACCAATAAAAAAAAAAAAAAAAAAATTCAACTGAATCAGACTGAGCTTCTCTGATAGACCATTACTACTGTGTATTGAATTTGATCTTCATAGGGTACTCTACTTTTTTGATGTTGCATCAGAAGAAACAGAGTTTAATAAATAGCTATATCAAAAGGGGCAAATAAAATATGGAAGGTTAGGCAAGGTGAGAGAGAATGATAAAAGTAAAAGCCTGAAAAGAAAAATGAATTCAGTCAGATTTATAATCATAAAATGTTTATGCACCAACAACTTTTTTTTTGCTTGAAATCACTTCTCTTTACAGCAAGAGAACTGAGGTGGAAAAAGCTTTATTCAAATGTTTTTATTTAAATTTCATATTACAGACATGACGACTAATGTTTTATCATATGCTAATTGCCTTGGAATGATAAGTAATCTTTTTAAAAGTTAAAATTTGAAAACAAAAAAATAAAAAATTCTGCTCAGCATATTTTGTTAAATACTTCTCAGAAATGTTCAGGCACAGGTCACCAGTGATGTTGTTAAATGTGAATGATTAGGGGTTTCAGGTCTTACAACATCATACCTCTTCTCCACAACAACTAAATTGATACTGATTGACTTGTGCACTAACTGTCAACTAGAACTCTTCTCATAATGGAACACTATTCTAACACACTGTGGTGGCAAAAGAACTTCTGAAGTCTTTATAGTCCAATCACAATCAACTTCAAGTTTACAAGCTTCTATGCTCATTTATAAAAAGGAAGAAAATGCAGTAAGTTTTCTTTGTAAATATAGTAGCACTGGAAATCATGCACCCCCCCACTGCCAAAAAAAAAAAAAACATTCCAATAGCAATTATTTTAAAACTATTGTCCTCATCTTTGTTGTTATTATCATAATATTTTGCTTATTCAAGTGTTTGTCAATCTGAGTAACCTTCAGGAAATTTTATTTAATCCACAAAGAAAAGTTGTTCTCATTTTTATGACAATGTGTAGGGATATCTCATCTCTTATTTAGTACTGTTCAGTTATTGTTTATTGTACAGTATAAAATAAGAACAAACTATTTAAGTATTACTATGATTACATAGTAAACAAACAGCATGTCATGAAGTCCTGGAGTAGCAAGGTGACTGTAGATTTGAATCCCTGGCCAAACTGTTTAAGGCATCATCCATGTAAGATGAACTACTGTGGTATGGGATTGGAGTTCAAATCTTGTTAGAAGTACTTCTGACTTCAAGAGGTTATCAAATAGATACATAGCAATAGAATACAACAATAAAATTAAAAGAATAAATCAAAATTAATGAAGATATTGGCTTATTAGTTACTTATTATATGAGGCTGCATTACTGTTGCCATTATAGAGAAGATAAGGTTTTTATAATTTTTACACATCTATCCCATGAAATGCCCATAATGTTAAGCAAGCTTTCATCATATATAAGTAAAGGAAACTGAAATCATATTACATGTTTTGTATCAGTGGTATGTTTATGTATAGAGTGTCCTGGGATGGAAAATTTTTACTGCCAACAATAACTAATTGGTACAAATGACAGCAGCAGGAAGTTTGGTCTGTTAAATATTTTATGACTTAAATTGGTCTACATTCTTTTTTTTTAAAATGCTATTTCAAGTCCTTTTTCATTAATTTAACCACTTTTTGACAAAATTTGATTTTTTTAATCATATATAAGTTTTTTTCTTTAAAGGGATCCTCTCTTTTGTCTTTGTCCAACATTTGTTATAAAAGATTCATTGGGAAAAAACTAACCATACAAAATTTTATTACTATAAAAAAAAAAAAAAAAATGCCCTGTCAAGCTCTGGAAACCCTATGGTACCTGTGCAACATTTATTGTGGCCTTCACATTTAATGAAGTGGTGTAAAGCAAATTATACTTGTGTTACTTTTGTGCTAGTGCCCTTGAGAAAAGCACGAATCCACTTTTCCCTGTATTCTGTTCTATTATCACATACCTTGACAATATGCCTCATTCTTGACATGCCACCATGTTTGATGCAGAAAAAGAGTATACGAGTAAACCACTGCCCCATAACATACATTCCGAGGCAATGGTAGCAAATGTCTCTTAACACTATAGCTAACCTTATACATGAGCCACTCAATATTCTATTGCAAATTAATCTCCTGGAAATGTAAATTATTATTCCTTATAACAATGGAAATGATACAAATTACAGAATAACTTAGTCTTATTCCACAATGCTACACTCTGTTAGCAGTATTGATAATGAGTTGCACTTGAACCTAAGACCTTCTCAAGTAGAGAAAGGATATGTACTCTCTCCAGACTCTTGACCTCATGACACTTAGCCTAGAATTTTCAAATAATAATTAGTATTAATCTACTAGAAAATGGTTGATGCTAAACTCTTGAGAAATTCAGTTGAACTTTTATTTTATTTAAATGGCACTTACAACCATATCACTTTGAAACATCAGTTTTCATCCAATTGCCAAAGTTAAGCAACATTAATCCTGGTCAATATGTAGATGGGTGACTGCTTAGGAATGTCAGGTGCTGTAAGTTTGGTGGTGTAATGGATAATGTCACAAAATGAGAAACTGGTGAGCTGAATTTGAATTCCAGTTGAGTTCATTATGTTTACTTATGTTTGAATATCCTTGGGAAAGGTATAAATCCATCTTTTTTCCCCCAGCTATGGGCTAAATAGCAGGACAGACTGTGTCCTATAGCCTTTGTTGGCAACCAGTCTACCATAGAAAGTAGACAAGAATTTTTCTGCCAAGTCAGTCATTAATCAAAAAAAGGCATGATCAGCCAAATGTGCATCACACATGGCACTTAAGAAGAGAGAAAGGAAGGAAATAAGTTAGAGTAAGTGAAAAACTGAATGGGGAGGTTATCATGGACCATAGTTGATATTATTTTCATTCTTTCCAAATATGTTGAACATGTTTTTTAGTAAATAACATTAAAGTAGATTTTTAAATTATATTAATAGTGTCAACTTAATTTTAAACCTCATATTTTCTTTTATCTTTTCCCCTTGATGATCAGAGCTTGGCAGCTGATCTCAAATCTGACCTACCTCTAACAGATCAGTGGGGGAAAAAACTGTTTACATTCAGTTAAAAATATTAATTAAATTACATATTAGATTAGTTCATTAATATATGTGCAAATCTTTTTTTTAATCATTTCATCCCAAGCAAAGTGATAATGCCATTAAAACATATCGGCTTACTGAGAAGAAAAAGATGAGAAAACATTAGTGAGAAAAAAAAAGACAATAAAAAAAAACAACGGGATTAAAGAAGATGGCGATTGATGTTACACTTAAACTTTTGAAGATTTTATGTGACAGGAAAGCAAAAAGCCAGAAGTGAGTTCTACAAGTAAGACATGTAAGAAAAGAATCTATTTGTATAGAACTTATGGTTACATCTAGCTATTTCGACAGTAAAACAATGAGACCTAGTTGCCAGCCTAGTAAAACGTCTAAATTTATGCAGTCGAGGTACCAAGGAGGAAAACTCGTCAGAATAAATACCATGAAAATATTAATAGAAAAGGCAGAGGGAAGCCATATCACAACAATGAGAAAGTGACTGCAGTTGAGATACCAGGTTAGGACCAATAACATTACAGATAATTTTGAATTTTATCAAGTATCTCTATAGCAGGAGCACCAGACCTGATGTAGCAGCAACATTCAATACATGGATGAATAGTAGACTTATAAATGTGCAAGATGGATTTTGAGGAGAAAAACTTTCTAACACAGCA